>JAJDMX020000205.1:0-71729 GCA_022345685.2 Nothomitra cinnamomea | reverse complement strand
GTTAGTAACGTCGAGGGAGCTAATCTGAAGCTGGAAAGCTGTGGCTGTTGAAGTAGTACTGGTGGGATTTAGCAAGTGCGTGACATCCTTTTCCTGAAGCCGCGAACCCCTTGAGCAGGGGAGCTTTCCAAGAACTACTTTCGCGGAGAGTTGCTGTGAGTGAAGTTTGCTTATCAACTGAGAATGTGTTGTTATTGCCACCACCCACGGAATTTGGCAGTTAAGTTAAACATCATCTGGCTGCGCTTATAGTCTCTCCAGTTCGCCGGAACTCTGATAGCCATTCGCACTAAGATCTAAAGTGGAAAGGCCTGACTCGACGGCTGGCGTCATGCGCTCTCCTTGACGCGAACCTCAAACATATCGAATCTCCCACGTGACAGCGCGACTTCAATTGATGGGAACATATACTACTGCGGTTAACAACAAAGCAAAGAAATTCGCAAGTGGGCAAATGTTTTTAAAGGTGAGCCGCCTTCAGCATCTGGCTCTACGGTTTTAGCCTTTGAAGAGCTATGGAATATTTCAGAAATCCATGGCTTGATAAAGACGTTAGGGAAACTCTCACTAAGGCCATTCGCTGGTGTTCCGCTTCTGTAAAGAACCCCTACGACAGCACATATCGCAAAGAAGGACAAACCGTGAGAGTGCGAAAGCACAAGTCACTAGCTCTCCAAATAGTGCGGGTTAGTCGGTTATTTCCTTAGGGCTGGTCAATCTCCTTCACCTTCGATTAATATCATTGGAATGACCTAACCTAATGGCATCCTAGTTTGAACAATTCGAACCTGAAATACGCGCCCTTCTCTCTGATACGCGCAGGGTAATCCGAGTTGCATTTACAGCTGCTGCCGTTCGTGCATTCATCCTCAAGGAAGGGCGGCGCTTGACGGAGAATACGACCAGTGGTCTCGTCGCTTTGATCGGTTACGAGTTTATTATTCGATGTCATGCCCGGGAACGGCATCGACTGACACTTCTCGTCCACGAAGTACAATTCATAGGTAGCGTGAGCGGAGGAACCTTTGGGGAACCAAACCACATTGAGTACGCACCTGGAGTAGAAGAGCTTATTGAGGAGATGTCTCCCCTACAAACAATGAGCCAATCCCCCAGGTCACAGAAAGAGGTTCCTCAGCGTGAAGGATCAATCCATTCGCAAGGTAGTGGGAATGGGTCTGAAGAAGGACATGTGGACTCGACCATGATGGGTGGCAGTCAAGCTGGATTCGCCACTCAGGTGCCTAAACCAAGGCTATCCAAATACAATCTGCAAAGCGCAAAGATAATTCCGCCTCCTCTCGAACCCCAAGGAGTCCGACACAGTGGTGCCGCCGTGGTATTTACGGCACGGGAGATATCAACACAGGCTAAGAAGAAGGCCAATTATAATAGTAACAATCTAATTAGCTTGCTCGGTTCGAGGGCTGCTGTAAAAGAGCAAGCCGAACCAGCTGCTGCGCTAACATCATCTTCGAATATACCCTCAATTAAATATCACACTGAAGTCCAGGTTCCCAGACGGTCAATGACGGAACGTAGCGGTAAAGA
The DNA here is from genome assembly GCA_022345685.2 of Nothomitra cinnamomea. Taxonomy (NCBI): domain Eukaryota; kingdom Fungi; phylum Ascomycota; class Geoglossomycetes; genus Nothomitra; species Nothomitra cinnamomea. The sequence continues at coordinate 70,178 of JAJDMX020000205.1, read as the reverse complement.
TACGCGACTCCCAAAGCCAAACTGGGAAGCAGCCAGTACAGCTGTGGATCCATCCGATTCGAACGGCGTGTTACGAAGAAATACTGCGCAAACTATGGGCCACAAGCAACTCGATGTGGTGATAGATGGGAGTAATAGTGCCATTAATCTAGGCCCTTTGAAAAGCATGGTGCAGGATGCAGAGGATGCTGGAACAGAGCCCGTTACTGTGACAAAGGAAGTACTTCATACGGCTGTCGGCAAACCTCAGCCGTGTGTCACATCAATGATACAGGCGGGATCAAGTGATATCCACGAGGCGAGTGCAGCTGTGAACAAGCCAATCGAAGAATCTAAGGCTGTCAATAAGGTTCTGTCTGAAGAACGAGCAAGCATGCCAACTGGAGAAGAGTCAGACCTAGATCCTTGGGCCGTAAGTTTGTGCTTCCTGTACCGAAAGCCATGATGTAATGTATTCTGACAGATTCTAGGGCATGACTCGGATTCCCCGGAGAGAATTTCGTATTCCCAAAGAGCAGGCGGAACTGCTGAACAAGAAGATATGTAAGTCGTATCCAGATTGTTCCGCTAACATGCATTTGCTGAACCGTGCTTGCACTAGGTTGGTTGCCACCAGAGCCGGGCGAGAGAGCGCCCGTAGCAAATATTCCTGTGCCTATTCTTAGCTCTCTCACAGACAAGGCTGAGAGACGAGCGCAGAAAGGGAGGGAAGCTGTTGAAGCTGCTATGAAATGTTTGGAGGTAGCACCCGACTCTGAGAGCTCTACCTCAAGTGACAGCGAATCCGACGAACTGTTATCTGAATGGTCTCCTAGTCCACCAGCACAACGTCGCTTCTCCTCTCTGCACGATATGCCTCCAGATAGCAGCCCTGAAGAAGCTAGCCCAACTGCTCTGAAGCAACGATCCCGGTTGAATCAGAGGCAGTTCAACCAGCCGACAATGACAAAGCCTTTAGCGAAGCGTGAAAACTCCCTGGACGATGAACTCTCATACCCGGGGGTAAAGAGGCAACGGATAGACTACGATAACAAGAAAGAACAGTATCCTGTAAAGATGGACTACAATGGTGCTAAAGGAAATCACACTTTGGGAAGGGAGAGCTTGATGCGCTATCGTGAGAGAGCCAGCATTGGCCGACAAGCCTCCAAGTCTGGGTCTGTTGCAGAACTTTCAGACACTGCCGAAGAGACGGGATTCGAGAAGCCGCGCTCATCCGTCACAGTGATAATAACTGAGCGTAGAAAAGAGAGCCGGAGCCCCGGCGTCCCCGACCGGCCGTCAAACATACTAAGTACTGGCTCAACATTTGTCCCTATAGATCATGGCAGTCAAGCCTCTCCGAACATGTGTTTGTCTCAAACAATATCAAACTTCGCCAACGTTGGAGTGGTTCAAGTCGAACGTACTGAGCTCGAGGTGAATCTGGCCTCGCTTGAATCACCAACATCTCAGCGGCTGCAGAATGGAGCGGGCGATATTGCAGAAGAAACGTGCATTGTACTCAGCACTCAGCACAACAATGACGAGTTGGACTCCGATGAAGAGTACGAGATAGAAACTTCTGTTCTGGCTCCTTTGGAAGCTGACCTAGAGGGCACTCTTCGGTCGCGCCAGGACAGCTTTTCGTCAAGCCCAGTCCTCCCATCAACAGCACCACAACCCGCAAAGCCAGTCGTACAAGTCAAACGTACACCATACGAATCGACCAAGGCGGGTTTCTCAAGGCACAACTCCCTTGCTTCACGAGTTTCAGCTGGCAGTCTAGGGCATCACGAAGGCGTGGAATTCTCATCTGATCTAGTCATTCCCTGTACTTATCCAAACGCCAAGAGACCAACTGAGGAGTCGACTCCATTGCGTGGCAGGTGGCCGCCTTTAGCCATGAGCTGCACCATCGACAATCTCGATGTAGACTTCCTTGTCAGCTCTCAGCTTCATGCTGAGATACGAAGCCATTCAAAGACACCCTCGTCCACGTCACTGAAGCAGACGGAAGGGTATGTATCTGGCTCCCCCGGGGGGCGTTTCGGCGTTTCTAAGAGATCCGGAGCTAAGGAAAATATCAAGCACAGCGACCCAGGGCAGAAAAACATAGGCACTTTGAGTATGCCACAGCAGATAATTGGAGGGCCTGTTGGTAGCGTTTGTGCTAATATCAAGCGAATGGAGGCTGCATCAGGCGGGAGGGTGACCAATGAACCTGAAACGAAAATACAGAAGCACGACATCGCAGCTACCGACGAAACCATACAAAGCCGGCAAACAACTACAGTGTCTAGGGGCAGTGCTTTTGCAGGTATGAAACGGAGAGCAAGTGCGTCAGATAGTAACATGTCCACTGGACCTGAGGAGAAGATCCAGATACGTCATATGCCTACGACAGACGGAGCTAAGCATGGCCGGCTGGCAATAAAAGACTCTACAGGTCACGCTTTTGCCGATATGGAGCGGAGAGGAAGCGCATCAGATAGCAATATTTTCAGTGGACCTAACATGGAAATCCAGAGACGCTATACGCTCTCTGCGGACAAGGCCAACCAGAACCAGCAGACGCCGAAAGTGCCTACAGGCAATGCCTTTGCAGATATGGAGCGGAGAGCAGTTACGCCAAGTAGTAAAATTACACGCGAGCCTGATATGGGATATCGGAAGCCTGATCCTAAAGCAACTAATGACGCTGCACCTTACCGGTCGTCAGTCGGGCCGTCTCTAGGTAGTGTGGTTGCAGATACAAAGCGAGCAACAGCTGTGCCAGCTAGCAAGATTGCCAGCGAAGCCGACAACTCCAAGAAGCATAGCGACTTTCGAGAACAGTGTCCGAGTACTGGATCTCGTGGCACCGAGAACTTACGGCAGCGGGTGGCTAGAGAGTTCGCAGTTAACGCCTTTGCAATTACGAAGCGGAGGGGAACCGTGCCAGAACGCAAGGTGTCCAGCGAGCCGGAATCGAGGGTGCATAAACGCCACGCTTCTACAAATGAAGCGAGCTCACAAGGTCAGAGAAACAAACGATCCGCACTCAAGCCGCTGCCGGATTTTGGCTTCGCTGAAGAAGCCACTCTTCGAGAGGGCAGGGATGCAAAGATGGAGCATAGGCTGTATCGCAGAGAATTTTTCAGGGATGCCATGGCAAAACGAAGTTCTGTCAAGCAGACTGTTCAACAGGAATCCAGCGCTTTGGTGAATCTATCGCAGCTTCCCCAAACTACTGTGGCCCCCTTGACTTATTCAGTTCGTCCCGGTCCCACGGATCTGTTAGTTCAATCTACTCACAGAGGTCACTCTAATCGTTCCGGTCCTTCCCTTCACTTAGCTCCAGCAACGCCATTGATTGGCGCGCCTTCTGCACGTCCCGCAAACCCGATCGAGGACTGGTTGATCAATACTTCGCCCGCACTTTCAGAGACTGAAGACCCAGCTGATGAAGAAGAGCAATGGTTCCACGATCGAAACACGCCGTTCAAAGAGTTCGCTAGAGCTTACGTGCAGTTGAAGTCCGTAAATGGCACGATGGGAACGGTGGATGAGAAGGCGGGTCTGGTTATTCCACCAAGGCAGAAGATTGATGTTCTCAGCTGGAATAATGGTTACTGGCTTCCTAGAAAGTAGCGTTCTTTATATTTAAACCTTCAAGCGGTAAATACCCACATCATCTGTTCGATAATTCTTGCTTGCGCTGTGCAATGAGCTTTTCTCTATCACGCGATCGTTCAATTTGCCATTGCATCGAGGAGCGGTGTTTATACAGATATGATACTATGGAATGACATGATGCGCTTGGAGTTTGCTCATCAGCATTGTTACCTCACTTTACCACAGCTTTTTTTCCGTGCGAATTGCTTCAGACATGGCTTCAAGTACACAACACATGGCTAATATGTACTTCTAAATCGAGATCGATGATAATCACACAACCCAAGCCCAAGACGACTTGCCTTTATTGCAGTATCCAAGGTAGACAGTTTATTTCGCGATTGAAAACATCTATACAGCAATGACGTTCCGACGTTCCGACGACTAGGTATCTTTCGCCGTGGTCTTGATGTCTACAACTCATCCTTCTCAACACCCTTGATTCCCACGAGCTCCGTTTCGAAGACTGGGATTAACGGATGTGTTAGCATTGGGGAATAAATGCGAGGATATAGAAGGGCTCTCATACTCAACGTGGACTTCGGCGGGATAACCGGAGGCATCCCACGATCTCCGTACGCATACTTGCTCGGGATCGTCAAGCGTCTCTTCTCTCCAATACACATACCAAGAAGTCCCTCATCCCATCTACCATCCAAAAATTCCATTTAGCTTCTAATCTTGACCCTCCGTGTAGAATGCAGAACTTACCCTTTAATAACCATCCCCGCTCCGACCTCGAAACCTAACGGCTGTCCACGATTATAAGATGCGTCGAACTCCGAACCATCAGAAGCTAAAGTTCCCCGGTAATGGACCTCAATTGTGTCTCCGCGCGTAGTCTTGCGCTCACAGCCGACCTCGTGGAGGACGTCAATTTTGGTCTCGTCAAGCTCGTTCTCGTCCGCGAAGACAAAGGACGTAGCTGCTGCTAGAATGACGAGTGCGGAGGTGAGGAAACGCATGTTAGGTAGATGGTGTTATCTAAATCTATAGTAAAATTCAAATGGATTTTTGGCAGAAGATGCGGTGCGGATGAGGTTGAAATACAGCCAGCTTGCGAAGTGGACAGATCCACCTTAGCAGGGTGGTTCTCGTAAGCGAGGCGCGCCACTGACGCTAATGCCCCCCCATTGCAGGGGTGGCTAGCCCTAATCAATAAGCGATGCCCTATGTAGCTAGAAAAAAACTGTAAATGGTTCTCTATATAATCACAGGAGCTCTCCATTGTCACACCTTGATGTATAGGCATGAAGTCCTCCTGTGGGTGTATGTTGTTTAAGTGTATAGCTAGGTTCAATATATGACTATACAGTTAGGCAAAATTGTAGAATTTCCATTTTAGCAAATATATAAACAATAGCAATTAGGCTACAAATAGTTATCAATGTAATTGAAAATTTGCAGAAATGATAGCCAATGCAAAAGAGAAGATAAATAGAGTACCAAAAATTCATAAAATAAGTATAGACTTTGGAAAAGAATATTCAATTAGTATTTAAGTTATAATTTTAACTATAATAATCTGACTTTGATAAGATCTTGTCTCTTAATTTGTCTTGGTGTTCAGTTATATGGCAAAGCATTCTTAGTGTGACTATGGGTTAATTATATTGATCCTGTATACTAAGATAGTGAAACTGTTCTACTGCAACTATATCAAAAGATATTTTAGGCAACAATTTCTAGTATAAAGCTTTATTACTAAACTAATAAGATATTCAGTAAAGAGGGAGGGAAAGATGCTTTCCCTAAGATCATAATATAGTATTTATAGCCCCTTCTTCACCAATCTCTTAGCTGCTTACCAATAAGTAACTTATACCTTTTAATATACACTTCTTTTAATGTAACTTATACATAACTTATGTTAAGTCCAATAATGAAACTTGAGTAACTATGACTCATAACTCTCTGTTCACACTTGAGCTACTCACTATATCTAGTTAACATGTTTTTCAGTTGTCAAGTGTCCTTCAACTTTCCTAATTCCATCTCCACGACTAACGGTTCTAAGTCGGTGGATCATAAAAGTTTCTATTAGTCAATCGCTTTCTGGTTAGACTACTTAGTAGTCGTGTAGCTGGTTAAGATTGTTGCCTTAACTGAAGTATAGGTAATTTATTGAGTTTGCTATAGGTTGCGCTCTTAGCGCTGAAAATGTTAATTGCATAAACCCCACTTTGGCCCCCACTTACCTCTATCAAGTGTGACAATCTGACTCTAATAAGGTATTGTCTTTTTAATTATCTTGGTATTCAGGTATGTAGTAGAGCTTTCTTAAGGTAATTATAGAATAAATATATTAATCCTGTATACTGAGATAACAAAATGGTCCTACTACAACTATATTAAAAGATATCTTAGATGATGATTCTTGGTATGAAGCTATATTGCTAAATTAACAAGATATTCAGTAAAGAGAGAAGGAAGACATTTTCTCTGAGATCTCAACACTATATTTATAGTCTCCTCTTCACTGATCTCTTAGCCACCTGCCAATGAGCGACTCATACCAATAAGTGTGTTCTCCTCTCAGTGTGACTTACACTTGACTTATGCTAAGCCTAATAATGAAACCTGAGTCATTATGACTTATAACTCTCCTTCCATACCCAAGCTGCTTACTTCACCTAGTTTATGTGTCTTTCAGCTACCAAGTATTCTTTAGCTTTCTTAGTTCTTTTTTCATGACTAGCAGTTCGACATCCGTAGGTCATGGTAGTTTCTGCTAGCCGGTTACTTCCTGACTAGACTACTTGGCAGTTATATGACTAGCTGAAGTCATTGCCTCGACTGGAGTATAGGTAGTTCACTGAGTTACCATAGGTCACACTCTTAGTGCTAAGAGTACTGATTGTGTAAACCTCTACTCTGGCCCCCATTTTCCCACGACAAGTACTATCTGTCTTTGTATTTAGTTCATCCTTGTCAAGCTGTACATGCTATTCTTAACCCTATAGGTTCATAATTTGGTTAAATGGTTCTAATGTCACTTCTATATCTGTAGTGTTCCTAATGAGACTTGTAATATTCGTAACAACAAGTACCATCCATCCTTGTATTCAGTTTATCCTTGCTGAGCTATGTATGCCATTCTTAGTTCTATGAAACTGTGATCTAGTCTAATGATAATAGCATCACTTCTGTATCTACAGCATTTCTGGTAAGACTTAAGATATTTATGACACTATTATTACAAAAGAATAGACTTAGTATTAGTAAAATAAGAAACTGTCAATTAAATGACTTTCAAGATAGATATATAACTCAACTTAAGTCTTGTTAAGTAATCTTTAACGTATTAATATATATATAATATAATTAATATCTATTGTAGAATTAATAGAGAAAACTTAAAAATTTGTTTTTTTTACTTATATATAGTATATTTAACAATTATAAGCCCAAGTATCTACTCTTATATATAGTAATTATTGACACTAGTTATTCAGTTAACATTTTACTATTACTCAACTTTTATCATTAATTATCTTTCAATTACTTTACCTAAATCATTTTAGAGCCATATTGTTAAGTCCTTGAATCTCCTAATTAATAAATATTACTATATATTATAGACATCTTAAGCTTTAAGCCATAGAATACTATGAACATAGGAGTAGCATAGAAACAATTGGGTCAGATCATGAATGAAGTTCTATTAGGTATAACATATAGCTAAGAAAGTCAACTACCAAATATAAATAGCAATGAGACTTATTAAAGTATGAAACCTATAGTGGTAGTGCATAGCAATTGAAAAATATGAGACAATACCCTAGTCAGATAGATTTTGTTTAGCAAACTCAGTCAACTACTATAATGTTAAGAGAGTTATATAAGAAGCAATCAATAAATCATAAAGGCTATTAGTCAAGGACTAGCTAAAAGCAATTCAGGAAAATAAGCTGAAGAATTTTTGACTAGCTAAAGTAGCTAAGAAATATATTAACTAAGAGTAGTAAGTCATGTAGTGATTGCACAAAAGTAAGAAAGATATAAGTTACACAGTAACTTAAATTTTTTATTTGAAATTCAGTTTATGAGTCATACCTTGATATGACTGAAATGTGGTATATAATTACCCTATAGCAGGTGGTCAGTGACTTAATAAAGAGCTTCTATAAAGAATACTTAAAGAGCAAGAGAAAGTCTTTCCTCTTCTTTTTATCGAATATACTATTTGAAAGTCTTATTACTTAATAATCAAGTTTTATTATTCAAGATATCAAAACATATAATTGCATGCTACTTCATTAAATTCTAACTGGGAAGTAATTTTGGTCCTCAGTAATAAGAAGACCCCATCTACAAAATAAGTTATCTAGAATACTCAAGTCCAAGTAATCTATGCTAGTACATATATTTTATGATACCTGAAGTCTTTGACACTATACTATAATAATAAAGATTCAATTTAAATAGTAATTTACAATAGTAACTTTAAACTTAAATAACTGAACTAAATAAATCTGTTTCATTGTCGTAAATGACTTGAGCCTTACTAGAATAATACTATAGACATGGGAGTAGTGTCAATTACCATTAGATTAAATTGTAGCTCTATAGGATTAAGAATAACATATATAGTTCAGCAAAAATAAACTGAATATAAGAATGAACAGTACTTGCCAAAGGCAAGTAGAGACTAAAGTAGGGCTTGCACAATTAGTACTCTTAACACTAAAAGCATAATTTGCAGCAACTTAATAATTTACCTATACTTTAGTTAAGGTAACAACTTCAGCAAGTTGCCAAGTAGCTTAATTGGGAAGTGATCGACTACGCAGAGTTCTACAAACTATAGTACTTAGAACTATTGAACGTGGACAGAGAACCAAAGAAGCTGAAAAATACTTGGTAGCTAAAGAACATCTCAGTTGAGTATAGTAGGTAGTTTGAGTATAGATCAAAAGTTATAAGTCATATTAACTCAAATTCTATTATTGGACTCAGTATAAGTCATGTTGTGAGTCACACTAAGAGGTGTATACATTAAATAGTATAAGTTACCTGTTGGCAAGTAGCAAAGAGATTAGTAAAGAGATAGCTATAAATACTGTATTAAGATTTCAGGGAAAACATCTTTTCTTTCTTCTTCACTGAATATTTTGTTAGTTTAGCAATTAAGCTTCATATTAAGAATCATCGCCTTAAGATATCTTTTAATATAGTTACAATAAAACTATTTTACTATTATAGTATATGGAAGTAATATAATTATCTTACAATTACCTTATAAATGTCTTACCACATACTTAAATACTCAAGATAATTAGAAAATAAGACTTTGTCAGTATTAGATCATTATATTCATTTAGTATTATATAGAAACCCTTAATGTCTGAAAATGAAACTCTGTCGGCATTAGATTGTCATATTCATTTAGTATTGTATAGGAACTCTTAATGTTTGAAAATGAGACCTTATTGGTATTAGATTGTCATATTCATTTAGCATTGTATAAGAACCCTTAATGTCTGAAAATATATTAATTTAACTAAATTGAAAGAGCTTCAAGACTAAATTTATCTAGAGTCAAAAGATATCAAGTGTTACAAACATTCTAAGCCTTATCAGAAACATTACAGATATGAAAGTAGCGTTAGTACTATTAGATTGAATTGTAGACCTATAGAGTTAAGAATGGCACATATGGCTCAACAAGAATAAATTAAATACTAGGACAGATAGTACTTGCCATAAGTGAGTAGAGGCCAAAGTAGGGGTTTGCGCAATTAATGTTTACAGCACTAAGGGTGCAACCTGTGGCAACTCAATAAATCACCTATACTCTAGTCAAGGCAACAACTTTAGCTAGCCACATGACTGCCAAGCAGCTTAACTAAGAAGTGACTAACCAACAGAAACTACTACAACTTATAGACACAGAATTGTTAGTCGTAGAAGTAGGACCAAGAGAGCTGAAGAACACTTGACAATTAAAGAACATGTCAGTTAAGTGTAGTAAGCAGCTTAAGTATGGATAGGGGGTTATAAGTTACGATAACTTAGGTTTTATTATTTGACTTGATGTAAGTTAAGTGTAAGTCATGTCAAGGAAAAAACACATTGATTAGTATAAGTCGCCTGTCAGCAAGTGGTTAAAAGTTCAGTGAAGAGACGATTATAAATATAGTATTAGAAACTCAGGGAAAGCATCTTTCCTTTTCTCTTCATTGAACGTTTTGTTAGTTTAGCAATAAAGCTTTGTACTAAGAATTATTATCTAAAGATATCCTTTAATATAGTTGCAGTAGAACTATTTTACTATCTCAGTTTATAGGACCAACATAACTATTTTACAATTTAACTGAGAAAGCCTTACCACGTACTAAGATATCAAGACAAACTAGGAGACAAGACCCTACCAGAGTTAGATCATTATATCAAGCTGATAGTTACCAAGTATAATAATCTCAGTAAAGATAAAAAGAAAGAACTCAAGAAGCAATATATTTTATGCTAATAGAATTTTGAGACTATAAGGATAACTTAATTGTTTATCAATAAAATAAGTGTAAAAATTAAATAGTTAATTAATCTTATATATTTAAATATTCTCAATATTATAACTATTACTAGTGAAACTCTTTAAAAGCTTTAGGACTATTTTAAGCTAGTAAATAATAAAGTCAAAGAAGTCTTAAAGACTAAATACTAAGAACTGTATAAGTCATCAATAAAGGCAAAGATAGAACAGTAAACTTTAGAATAGGGAAGTATTTTCTAAAAGACTAATCAAATGAATATGTTAGTTTTAGATGATAAAACAATATCTTATGATTTTCTTACAGCTGTTAAAAGATTTATGTTAAAGTTTTCAACTAATTAAGCAGTTAGTAAACAGATTTTAAAGTAGAAACTAGAGCTTTATAAAATCATAAAGAAATTTCAGAGATTTTTTAAATCAAGTAAACTTAATCAATTAAGTAGTAACTATTTCAATACTTTTACTACAGTTACTCTACAAGGTTAACATAAATTTTCAAAGAATAAGATATTGTAGAACTTACAAAATAAGAGAAAATATCTTAATGAAGAAGTTTATGCCTTAAGAAAATGTTTATACCTAGTTAAAAAGAATAAAATTACTAGTTAAAAACCAGATTTAAAAGTTATCATTTAAATAAAACAGAAAATTGAGGTGAATAGGTATTTTTATTAAATTGTAAAGCAGTTTTAAGATACAAAAATTCTTGATAATATTATCACTATAACTACCATAGTATCTAGTAACAATAATAGTATTAAAACTAGTTAACAAAGATTACGTCTTTATAAAGAACTTATTGTTACTTCATTATATATCAAGAGTATAATAACTAGTTATTATGAATATCTTGAACTTTAAGTTACAGGATACTACAAATATAGAAGTAATACAGGAATTATTAGATTAGATTATAAATAAAGCTTTATTAGGTATAGTAAATAGCTGAGAAAGTTAATATAATAATTTAACTCTAACAGAGTCTTGTCTCTTAGTTTATCTTAAATGTTCAAATATGTAGCAAAAGTTTATAGAGTAATTGTAAAAAAGTAATATCAGTTTTGTATACTAAGATAGTAAAACAGTTCTATTGTAACTATATCAAATAATATCTTGAGCAATAATTCTTGATATAAAGCTTAATTGCTAAATTAATAAATGACTCATACCACTTGATGTACACGTTTTTTGGCATGACTCAAAATATAACTTATATTAATTTCAATAATAAAACTTAAGTTATTGTAACTTATAACTCTTTATTAATACTTGAGCTGCTCACTATACTTAGCTGAAGTATCTTTCAGCTGTTAAGTATCTTTTAGTTCTCTTGATTCTTAATCTATATTTAATAGTTTTAAATTCTATAGTATATAAAGCTTCTATATAGTCAATCAATTCCTAATTAAGTTACTTAATATTTGTGTATCTGGCTGAAGTTATTGTCCTGGCTGGAGTATAGGTAATTTATTGAGTTACTATAGGTTGTGCTCTCAGCGCTAAGAATATTGATTGTACAAGTCTCACTTTAGCCTCTACTTACTTCTGGTAAGTGCTATCTATCTTTGTATTCAGTTTATTCTTACTAAGCTATATATGTTGTCTCTAATTCTGTGAAGTTGTAATCTGATCCAATAGTAACTAATACTACTTCTATATCCATAGTATTATCTTGGTAAGGCTTAGAATATTTGTAACAGTTGATTACTAAATATGAACAATAGTAAAACTTACTGAAAATATAATACTTAAAGTAGTAAAGTGCAAGCTATTAAGCCTGTATACTATATGCTATATATAGTAATTGAAAAATATGAAATAATATCTCAGTTAGGTAATCTTTGCTTAATGGACTTAACTAGTTACTATAAATACTAAAAGAATAATATGAGCAGTGATCAATAAACCATAAAGGCCCTTAGCTAGAAACTGGTTAAAAATACCTATAAAGAAGAGTTGACAGATCTCTGACTAATTGAGGTAGCTAAAGAATATATTAGCTAGAAGTACTAAGTTATGTAGCAATTGTATAGAGATGAGAAGAGTATAAGTTATAGAGTAACTCAGGTTTTCTTATTTGAAATTTGAGTTATAAGTTATATTTTAATATGACTGTAATATAGTATACAATCACCTAATAATAGGTAATTAGTAACTTAATGAAGAGTTATTATAAAAAGTGTTTGAAGAATAATAGAAACTTCTTTTCTTTTCTCTTTCTTAAATGTTATTTGTTACTTAACAATTTAAGTTTTAATTATAAGGATTGCTAATATTATAATTAACTATTGGATTAATGGACGAACAAAAGAAGTCATGATTAAAGATATGTACATTGCACTAATAGTTATAACTATTATGATCTTTAAAAAGTTATTGTACAATAGAAGTATTTGGTAAAACTAAGATAAAGATTATTTAAATTTAGATAAATACAAATTCTGTTAACTAGAGACTTATGAAGGTTTTTAGATAATAGAATATAATCTATTACTACAGATTTCAGCATTCTTCATAAAATTATTAAAGTCTTAAAATACTACAACATCTCTATAGATATGATATTATTAGTTAAGACATATTATGAATTTAAGGTAATCTAATATCTTGCTAAAGAAAAGAATAAAATTTCTATAATGAATAGCTATAGACTAATTACAAATAAATATAAAACCTGCACTATATTTAAAGATTACCAGATTATTTTCAGATAACTTATATAGAAAGCAATAATATGACAATTTGACTTAAACAAGATTTTGTCTTTTAGTTTATCTTAAGTATTTAAATATATGGTAAGAAGTTTATAAGGTAATTATAAAATAGTTATATTAGTCTCATATACTAAAATAATGAAATAGTTTTATTATAATTATATCGAATGATATCTTGAGTAATGATTCTTGATATGAAACTTAATTGCTAAACTCATAAAATATTCAGTGAAGAAGAAAGGAAAAATGCTTTCTCTGAAATTTTAACACAGTATTTATAACTACCTCTTTATTAATCTCTTGACTATCTACTAATGGGCAGCTTATATTACTTAATATGTATACTCTTTAGTATAACTTACAACATGACTTATGCTAAGTTTAATAATAAAACCTGAGTTATTATGACTTATAATTCTTTACCTATACTTAAGCTACTTACTTGTAATAATAAAGACTTTGGGTATTATAAGATAGGCAATACTAGTGCATATTACTTGAACTTGGGTATTTTAAGTAACTTGATTCATAAATAGTATCTTCTCATTACTAGGAACTAGAATTACTTCTTAGCTGAAATTTAATGAGGTAGCGTATAACTATATCTTTTAATATCTTGAATAATAAAACTTAGCTACTAAGTAATAAATTTTCAAATAATGAAACCTGAGTCACACAGTGACTTATACCTTTCTTACCTACTTATAATCATTATATGACTCACTATTTCTAGTTGACATTTCCTTCCACTATCTTAGTTGGCCAAGAATCCATCAGCTCCTCCCTTAAGTTACTCTTAGTTAAATTTAGGCTATGAGTCTTTATAGTTTGTTAGTTACTTTTGTATAACTTTCTTGGTGTTGTAGTGGTTAGTTGAGTCTACTAAGTGAAAGCTGTTTAATCAAGGTATAATTTCATATTTTTTAGTTATTACATATAACGTACTATATACAGGCTTAACAGCTTGCATGCTGCTACTTTAGGCCCTATACTTTAACAAGTCCTATTATCGTTTGTATTCAGTAGTTAACTCTTTTAGCTATATGCTACACTCAATAGAGCTTTGTTCACAATCCAATTTAATGATTCCTGCACCACTCCTGTATCTATAACATCCTTTGGCTTAAGGCCCAAGATGTCTATAACATTACTATACTTAGCTGACATGTTCTTTAGCTACCAAATATCTTTCAGCTCTCTTGACCCTTTATTTATATTTAACAGTTGTGTATTCTATAGTCTATGAAGCTTTCTCATAGTCAATTGCTTTCTAGTTAAGTTGCTTGACATTTACATGACTGACTGAGGTTATTACTTAACTGAGATATAGGTAATTTATTGAGTTACCACAGATTGTGCTTTCAGCGCTGAGAGTACTAATTGCATAAGCCTTGCTTTGGCCCTTACTTGCCTTTAGCAAGTGCTATTTATTCTTCTATTTAGTTTATTTTTGTTAAACTATGTATATCATTTTTAATCTTATATAATTACAATTCGATCTAATAGTAATTAATATTACTTTCATGTCTATAATATTATCCTGATAAGGCTTAAAATATTTGTGATAAATAAAGCTATTCAAGTATATTTATTTTAATCTTATCGAATTTGAGAGAAGTTTTAATGACTCACAATATATACTCTACTTTACAGATAATCTTATATGACTGTATTAAGTATACTCAATTACTAATAAGCTATAATCAACCTTATTAACAATTAACAAATTCTTTATTAATATGGCAAAATAAATTTACATTAGCAAAATTGTAACCTTTCACATAGACTAAGAATATAGAATAGGTACTTCTATTAAATGCTAAATTTAAGAAATTGGAATTATATCTAAATATTTAGCTGAAAATATATTAGAATAAAATAAATTAGCTAAATGTTCTAAAGGATTGCTAGAGACAAAAGTATATTATATTTAAATTACTATAAATATTCATAAGAAATTATGGCCAGAATGTGTTCTTGCGACTACATACCTCCTTAATTGTATACTGATAAAGCAATATAACTAGAAGTTATTACTCAAGAAACTATTTATATTGATTAGTAGATTTTTATATGGAAAATTAGCTTACTTGAAAGTATTTAGCTATAGAACTTATCCGCTTCTATATGGAAATAAAAAACTACTAAATTCAGTAATGCTTTGTACATATACAGCAATTAGATATTTTATTGGCTATAAAAATCAGAACATTTACTGTATCTGAATACTTTTTCTTAATAAGATTATTAAGTGTAAGGATATTACAGTTGATGAAACTAAATTTTTTGAATCAGTTAATAAATAGCATTTGTTACAAGATAAAGTAACAAAGATTGTTAACTTTATATAAGAATAATTAATGAAGAGAAGAAGCAGTGATTGATAATATAATTATATACTAAAATAGTTTTAAATGTATTTATAAGTTTAGCAATAGAGCTATAACAGAATATATTAATAAGCTCAGCAATAGAGTTTTAGAATATTATACAAAAGAGTCTGGAGCAGTACTAGACTCAGCAACTGTTATTACTAGAACTTTCACAACCATTCAGAATGTTATAGTTAAGAGAGTTAATATTATATACTGTAACATTGATATTCAGAGTTTTTTAAGCACTTATGGTACTAACAGTAGCATTTGGTCTCATGGCAGAGTAGCTCAATAGTGTAAATGGTTTCTTGAATATAAACTTAAATGGAGAAGTCTTGTATTGGTTCTTGGAAGAATTTAAAGAAAATCCTAATAGTTGTCCATAACTATTATGAGCACTATATGGTCTAAGAAAATCACTATTACTTTGGCTATAAGAACTTACAGTTATATTACTGGACCTTGAACTTTAGAACATACTAGGTAAGCCTTGCTTGTTTATGAATAACGATATAGTGATATTATTATTCTTTGTTGATAATATTGTTCTCCTGTATTATCTAATAAAGAGAGAGATTACTTAGTACCTTAAACAGTTACTATAGAAGTATTTTGAGATCTGAGATATTGAAGATCTTTAATGGTTCCTTAGTGTATAAGTACTATATAATCTTAATAACAGAAAGCTCTGGCTTTGCCAAGATTCATATATTGAGAAGATTGCAGCATCATTTAATCTTCAGTACAGGAAACCAGATGCTCTCTCAATGCTAGTAGACAATCTCATACCAAATGAGCGACAAATAACGGCTCAGGAAATACATGGGTATCAAAGTCGAGTTGGATCCTTACTATTTGCAGCTATCATTACTAGGCCTGATATTGCAAGAACAGCTAGTAAGCTCTCCGGGCATTTGAAGAACCCATTAGCCGACCATCTCACTGCAGCTGATCAATGCATCTCCTATCTTTATGGCACACGGTACTTTGCAATTGAGTACTCAGCAAATGACAATTCTCAGGAAACTACTATCACAGGTTTCTCTGCAGAGATCTTAGATAACTCGGCAGATGCCTCTTTCGCAAACAACCCTGATAGGCGATCAGGAGAAGGATGTCTTCAAATTGTACGGAGGACCGATTCACTGGATATCCCACAAACAGTCCATGGTTGCGACATCAACTACAGAAGCAGAGCTTCTAGCTATGCTACACGCTGGAAAATAGGCTATCTGGTGGAACAATTTATTCAAGAAGCTGCAATTCGATCCAGGACACAAATTGATCATCAAAAATGACAACCGGCAGACTATTCGCCTCCTTACGGCACAGATATCCGTCCTTACGACAAAGCTACGATACGTCGACATTAGCTAGCATTGGCTGCGAGAGTGAGTCCAAGATGTTGGTTGGTTCGTAGATTCGGAACTCACAAAATGCTTCAATTCATCAATCCAGCTATACGGTCCGGAGACCTCGTATATATACTTACGTCTACTTTTCTAGAATGTGCTATAGCTAAGAATATTTGTAAGTATAGAACCGCTTCGATCCAACGAGTATCCACAAGTCCATAGATGAGTCTTTAACGCGATACCGCCGGCACCTTCTAGAACCTTCCAGAAACAACACAAAATGGTGACATACACATCCAATGGATCGAGACAGGCAACATGGCAGCAGACGGACTCGCGAAAGCACTCACACGGTAGAAACAGAAAAGATTCATGAAGCAACTAGCACTGGTCAATATCAAGGAAATGATCGACATGTAAGTATCTAGCTACATAACAGAGTTCCTGCAGGCAGCAACTCTTTGGGGGGTATGTTAGTGAAACGAGAAACTGTCGATTAAACGACTACCGGGACAGACATGCAACTCAGCCCAAGTCCTGTCAAGCAATCTTCAATGCGCTATCATATTCATAATGCAGTTGATATCTACTGCAGGATCAGTAGAGAAAACTCAGAAGATTGATTATTTTGCTTGTATACAGTGTGTCTGACACCCAGCTACGGTGCAATTCGACTTCATGTTGGGCTTGCTCGATCTACTGTTCAATATATTTGCAAAAGAGGCTTGACTAATAAAAGTATTTTACTCCTCTTCTAAACGAAACTTGTCCTGGCCGTCTACTCAAATTAGGATCACATACACAATATTGCCTTGTGAATCTCTGTCTCGTAAACCGAAAAACAGTTATTGGTGATACAGCATTACCTGTTCCATCACTCAAACTATCCAAAAATACGATTAGAAAGTACATGGCCAAAGCAGGATATCGCAAACGTTGTGCGTGACAAAAGCCGTTTCTCAATACTCAACAATGCACAGTTCGTCGAGAATGGGCACATGCACATAAAGACTGGACCTCAAACCAATGGAAGCGAGTTATATGGACTGACGAATGCTCTTTTGAGGTTAGTCATGATAGTAGTGCAGCTTAAGTTTAGCGTAAAGAGGGAGAACAATTTCTCAATGAGTGCTTGCAGTCTACATTTAAGAGTGGACGTACCTCTATTATGTTCTGGGGTGCAATTAGATACAACATGCGAGGACCATTCAAAATTTTGAATAATGGTCATATGATTAGAGTCAAATATCGCGATAAAGTTCTAGCTAAGCACCTGTGACAATTTCATAATATTTTCCGTTTGCGTCATTGTGGGGGAGGACAGGGCACCATGCCATACAGCAAAAGTCGCTCGCAATTACCTCAAGAAAAACAACATGCAGAGAATTGAATGGCTGGTGGACAGTCTAGACCTCAATTGCATTGAGAATCTTTGGCCGAAAATGAAACGTCGGGTTGTGAGAGCAGCGCGGATTAAAAGTCGTGGAGAAATGCTTCAGTTCCTACCTTTCCTTTGGAGCAATATTGTGCCTGCAGATTTTAATAAGTTCATTGAAAGTATGCCTAAACGCTGCGAAGCTGTTATTGCAGTCAAAGGCGGTCATATTCGATGGTAAATCTTTGTCATATATAGTCTTTTGTAATATCTAATCGCCCTCCGTGGGTTTCGCTCTGCTGTACGATTACATATTGGACCTGGCTGTACATACATACACCGAACAGACATCCGTGGGTATGTCCCAAGTTTGGCATATAAGCGGAAAGCACTCCTATTGACTAATCTCGCGTCTATGTCCGCTGCGCAGCCACTTAGTTACAGGTCTCTCTATCCGCCCAATTCCAACTACTGAGGTATACTGAGCCTAGCCACCGCGTGTTCCCCATTGACTGCCCAAGGACTCCGTAGGCCTAGCAAGCTTTCTTCAGCGCCTCTTCTGTTTTCTCTGCCTGCTCTAATTCTTATTCCGCAACCCTGAGGCTCGCCCTCAATTAGTTAGCCTCAGCACGTTTTCTCTCCGCAAATTCTGCTGCTTCGTCGGACATTTTGAAGGTAACTTCAATCAAGGCGACGACCTTTTCTAGGGTTGCCATCGAGTTGGTCTGGGTGACCATTGGCTTGTTCGCAGTATCAATAATAGCTACCGCGGTGGATGCTTTCCCGCTGGAGGTTGCGGGTTGAGCGGTGTTTGTACGCTTGGGAGCGCTAGCGGGAATAGAAGAATGGCGGCGATGTGCCGGTTTGCTAGGTGGATTTGCCCTTCGGTTGATAGCCACAACCACTTTCGCAGAGGTCTCGTGTGACGAAGACTGTAGGTGGATCTGCACTTTGACCGAAGCCACAACTTCCTTCACAGCGGTCCTGTGCAAGGTAGGCTGCAAGCGGATCTGCACTTCAATTGATGACCGCGTTCCCATTCGCAGAGGCCTTGCGCAAGGCGGGCTTTACTTTGTAAATATCAGATCCTATATGTAATGTAAGACACGAGGCATATGACAAACCTCCCAAATGGGACTAGTCCCCAAAAGTTAAGCAGTCCCATGAAAGTGTTGCGATAAGTCGGAGCGGACAATTATTTAATTATCTATGGCCCCAAAGGGGCCTTATATAGACAGCGGTGGCGATGCCGCTGACGCGGACATCGCCACTGCTTGCCATTACCATGATGCGGCGAGGCGATTTCCAACAGAAAGTTATGGCGGCGAACGTATACGCACACGGGAGCTTTCCATGGTCATGTCTTGAGGATCATATGAGAGGCTTGGAGTCTTCTTGTGACTGCGTGAGTTTTGGGTGTACGTGTGCTCAAGAGTTCTCCACAAACATGCTACGAGACTGGTGTGTAAGCAGAGATCACTTCCATAGACAGAGTTAAGGAACTTCCACGTACGGGAATCGGCCAAGGCTGCGAAGCAGCCTGAACTAATAGCATGTTTGAATTTTCGGAATGGGAGGCTTATTGCTCAGGCTCGTGTCCGGGGTGAAGTCTTATAGCTAGTTTGAGAGTATTTTTTTGTCTCGGCTTTTAAAACCGTATCTAACCACGATAAAGAACCTGTGCCATAGGAGATACCCATAAGCTGAAGGAAATCTTTAAAGCCTTATCCTGGCGACATCGACGTCGGAGGAAGAAAGGTAGCATTAGAGGGAAGGCAAATGTTGCACAAATGCTCTGCTGTGAGTGGCCTCAGGATATAAGAGCAACTTCAGGCCCGCCCCCAATTACAAAATCCCCGAGGCACTACAGTTTATAACTTGTTTGTCCGCATGTCTTGCCTTTTATATTATAGGATACATAATCAAATAGTAGAACGAAAGCAACAGTGCGCACGTGGAGACTACAATCCCGAAGAAAACTTGTTGGAGTTCCGCAGCAGGGACGGGAAACAGGGGGAAGAGTCGCCAGGCCTAGAAGGCCTCCGCATTAACCGATCCTCAAACAAACTATCGACTGCTGTGTCAACTTCTAACTGTTGGTAATGGTGCTGACAGAGATTAGAATGGTGAACTTCCCTGAAGTCGCTGGAAGGTTCTACTAAGTAGTATCGCCACTCCTTATGTATTTAAATAGCTACTATCTAGTACTTCTAATTACATTAGTTGTTCGTTTTCTACAACACTAATATCGGCCATGGCTACACCAACCGAAGATAGGAAGCGATTGTATGGGACTCTTAGCATTTGCTAGTGATCAATAGAACAGCAGTATCATGCGGTTGAACAGTAACGCTATAGGGTGTCGGTACGGCCACTAGTGTTTTTGGTGCGGCCACCAGCCACTAAACCTAATGGGGTAAAATACCATACCCTAACAGGAAGCCTCCAATCCCTGAAAACAATCCGCCGTTTCTTGCCATGTAGTCTAAGTTAGCTCGCTATTTTACAAGCAAAAGTGCTTCAGTAGGGCCTTTATATGGCGTAGGCACAGCCCTAGCTTTGGAAAAGCCATCTTCTATTACTAGAATTATCTGATTACTATGCTTTTATCTGGGGCTGGGGCCGGTGTTAGTAGTCGCTTAACTAATATGTGGGACCTGCGAGGCAGCAATGTCAACCAATATCAGCACTCTGGGATCGCAGTTTACAGTTCAAGAAAAGAGAGTATCATAAGAGAGAGGGCCTAATGAAACTCTGAGATGAACGAGAAGTAAACTAAATCATTGTGCGTGAGTTCCCCAGCGTATGCTAGATAGCGTCCAAACCCGACGGGGTGGACGGTTGCCGCACCAAAAACACCGGTGGCCGTACCGACACCCACTCTATATTGGCCGGTGGAGCAACCCATATTCCTATTAGCCCAAGCATCGGCGACTGTGTACTGGCGCCTTTTGTCAGGCCGGGGATCTCACCCCAGATGGCGGTCTTCGTCTTCGCGGCGTTGTCAGTGTTGAGCATAAGGACCATGGTTCCTGTGGTTGACTTTCTGGCCCAGTACTCAGCGGGTCGCTTCGGGTCGAAGCTCCAGTTAGGGTTGGCCCCCACTTGTATGGCATGGCAGCCTTGCCGTGGTTGGGGTCTTGGTTGAAGGCAAGGAGGTATTTGTTCTTGAGGATGGCGAGGTTTGGCGAGGAGAGATTGTCAAGAGCAGTTCTGATGAGAAGCGGCGACTTCATAGGAGCCCACATGGCGAAGTGAGAGCGGGTCTCATAATAGGTGAGAGCACCGTTACCGACTTCGAGCATATCTGGGTCGTTGTGTACCCAGAGGTCGACGTAGTTCATGAGGAAGGAGTTCTCGTTCAGGATCTCGAGGATGCGGGACCATTGGGCTGTTTTCCGAATTAGTCTCTTTTCGGCTGCCGTCGACAGGCTGATAGGATGTTTTAGGGCAACACGCGAGTGATATCTCCGGACATTCTCCAGGAGCTACCAACGGAAGCACCCCATGTCCAAACCTTGGCCTGGCCCCACTCGCAGAGAGAGTAGAGAATAGGCCGCCCTGTCTTGCCAAGGGCGTCTCTCATTCTCCGGGAATGTTCAGCGGTTTTGGAATTGGCAAAGTTGTAGCCTGGCGGTGCCATGCCAGAGCCACTGCAGGTGCCGTTTGGGGGAGGACTTGTACCGTCTAGAACACATCCCCAATACTGATCAGCCCAGCTGCTGGGGACATTGCAGTTCTCGTATTTCAGGTCTGAGGAGGAAGTTGTAAATATATATCAGCATTGAAGGGGAAGAAAGTCAAAAGGAATGGAGTACACTCACAGTCAATTCCCTACGTTTTCGCGTCGATATCTTCAAATCCCAAACTGGCGGGATAACTGGTGTAAGTGTTTGTGCTAGCGCCTATAGCGTGACTTGTAAGTGACTGTGCCCTGGTTTCATTTCGGATTTTGGCAAATGTATGTACTTACTGCTGTAGATACCAATCTTCAGCCCGAGTGCATGAACCTTGTCCGTGACGCCCTTGATTCCGTTGGGGAACTTGACTGGGTCTGAGATAATCCGGTTGTTGGAATCACGGTTGGTTTTCACCGACCAGCAGTCATCAACTTGAAGTCGCCATCATCAGTATCGCGCCCTTCTAGCTATATCATTGGGGTTAAGCCCTCTTACTGTTCGCATACTTATATCCAGCAGCCTTGAGGCCAAGGCTAACCATTTAGTTTGCGGCAGTCATAAGTGTTGAGGGTCAGCCGTGATTCCAACCACTAGAGGAAATCACTTACCATTGTTTGCGGTGGAACCGCCGAGTAACCACGAGCAGGCACGCAGACGGGTCACGATGTGGTGTGTGTTTGGGTTGGCGCCCAGTCGGCGGTTGGTAGGACGAGGCGAGGTAAGGGCGCTTAGGAGGAACCAGAATAGCAGCTGGACTGTCTATTAAAGACGCTCGTTTTTCTTGTATTGCTTGAGGTTAGTTAGCTGCGTTCGTTCCATCGTTTGTTAGTTCCTAGTCAATTGAATGCTTCCGACTTCATACATTTACAATAAGCTTGGTCTTGTTGATGTCAGAGAAGGCATTCCATGAGTTCCACCCTAGTGCTGGGAGTTTGCCCTATGGTGCGAGTGGGAACGTTAGTCTCGTTTCTGCTAGGGGAGGAATTTGGGAGATTGGAGTCTTAAATTGCCTGGTAGGACCAGCGCATGGGCAATCTGAGCCCCGAGCAAGGCCAAGACGATGGTCTCGACGTGCATATTGAATATCGACAACGGCAGCAGCATGCGGGAGATCGACGGCGATAACAGCAACTGCTTGAGGGATATTCATCTTCACGAGCTGGGGAGCTAGACTTTTATATCATGCAGGTATTGTCGGTCCTAAACGAACCTGGATATCGTTTGAGGCTATGATGCCCGGATTATTTGGCTTGGAAATTTGTGATGTTTCTGGATGTGTGCTTTTTCCGGTTCAGGCACTACGCCACGGGCGAATAATGGCTACTTCTTACCTCCCGGTCCCGCTGCGCTATGCAGGGCTCGACTGTGGAGAGCTCAGAGGACTAGTATCAATTCAGAGCGGAGCTGTCACGCCTACATGTCAAAATGGGAAAGCCTGATGGTCCAAACATGGGCAAAGGCGGGGGAGGCTTTAGCATACCCATTTTGGATGGGGATATGCATGTTCTCACTTGGCCTAACGCAAACTGATCGACGGTGACGAGAGAACTTGTCCATGTTGGATTGGACCGGCGGAAGTGGCTGAAATGCGCATGCTGCACTTTACGAATGTATTTTGCCACGCAGAAGCTAAGCTGCCATGATTGAGTTGAGTAAGTTTTGCGTGTTGAACCTTCGTTGTACTACCGTATGTTGTGGTGAACATGGGCTGGCATAGGGGGGTTATTCCGCCTAATTGTGCGAGTATATATTCAATCTGCGCGGCCAATCGCAGTTCACCCATCAATTTGCAGCTACAAGCCGCTATTCTAGCCTGTAGAAAACGTTGGAAGGCAGTTTCCGGGGGAAGTGAGCACATATGCACTCTATTTCAGAGGAGGCGTCTAGGAACGAGAATTCCAGCGGAACGGTTTTTGACGGTTTCGGGCACATATCTCCCTCATACTCTCTTTGCTCTTGTCTACTTTGCCATAGAACCCTGCTTGCTGCTAGTCCTTAATTTTGGGTGTTTAGCAAAAAACTCAAGCCGGGCCACTGTCGTAACCACTTTATTTTTTCCCCGCATCGCATCATCCCGAGTTGCCACGCAACACGAAACTCTAAAGGAGGGGTACCCGGCCATTCATTCCAGAAGTTTGACCAGGAGCCCATAACCAAGTTGCTCTGCACGACGGGGCTGGCCATACGGATAAATTCCCTGGAAGTATGTAGGCGTATGAACCTGAAATTTAAGTTGGATTGAAAAAGTCGCGACGGAGAAATTGTCTAGTTAACATTGCAGTGACCGCGCACAGCCAAGGTTGGTGTTCGTGCGCGCAAGAACTGCGGCACTGCAGCCTCAAGGGATGTCTTGTGACGTATGGGCCTTCGACAAATCGGCGAAAAGATACTGTGGGGTTAAGTAGGGGTGTGACCCTGTTGTCAATCAGTGGACACTGCAGCGTGCAGGGTGCGAGGTGGAAATAGATTTTCTGGCTAATTTATTAAGGCCCACGCCTCTAGGAATCCATATTTTCTGTGTGAGTAGGCCTGACTTAGGAGCAGAATGTCCGGTGCCTCTACTAAGTTACATATAATTAAGGTTAGAAGTTCCCGTACGCTTGACTGAATGACTATACGGCTTGTCTTGCAAGCAACATACCTGAAGTGACGTAGGTCACCGGGAGTTTGACCACTACCGGGAGCCTGACCACCTTTAGCCGCCTCCAAGTCCGAAACCGGTCGAGAAGCTTTTAGACCTTTTGGAACCACCTCCAGTAACACCATACCATAACATCTAGAGACACAAACGTCCCGTACCCTGCCTTAGTCCGTGGGGTAGGGAGCTAATTCTATCGTGACTCGCTTAAAAATCGCCAAAATCGCCAAGCCTGCAACCACCATGAAGAGAACACCTTAGGCTTGCTGGAACCAATTCCCATTCCATGTTGAGACGGATCAGGAGAGCTTGGAGGAGCTTGGGAATAGTGGTGTTAGTGATTATATTGTAGTTCTTCCATGCGTAGATAGTCTAACAAAGTGGTCAAACTCCCGGTAACGGTCAAACTCTCGGTGATCCACGTTGCCCTCAATACATGCAATCGAACGGCCGTCGTGTCTTGACACAGAACTCTTTTCAATGCATAAGTGTAACACGTCTATATTTTCGTGTAGTGCCGCGTCGTCCATGAGCTTTTCGAAAATTTGCCCTGGGTTGACGGAAACTTTCGATTTCCTATGGTAGATGATTTGCGTGGCGCGGTGGCGGCAAAAGTTGCACCCTCGTTTAGGGTATTGGTTAGGCTAGTCGGCTCGGGTAGATAGTTTGATTGGGCGAGCCATGAGGTTGTACGGTCTGGTGCCACGTACACAAGGGTAATGGGGCGGCTGGCAAATGTGAAGGGTTGAACCGTGGGATTTATGTAGCTCTTAATGCCTGTATTTTTTAATCGAACGTGTCTGGAAGCCCTTGGATTACCTTTCTGGGAACGGAACGGTGGGAATGGTCTATGGCATCCGTAGCTGTTTAGTTAACAGCCATCCTTGGTCGGTTGGGTAACGACGTTTCTACGTCCGGAGCGGCCCAGGCATTGGGCTGAAGCGCTGTAGTTAGGTTATGGCTTGCATGCGAACATTTGATGAAGATGCGCTATTGAAGACTCTGTCGAGCTCCTCTCCGAAAGCATGTACCTAGATCATTTGGAAGGCGCGCCTGCAAGGACTGAGGCTGATTGGCTTGTGGAGGCTCCTGCTTTTTAAGGTCCCAGGGTATCGATGGAGTCACATGTGATGTGAGACGATCGCTTCTATGCTTGCAGTTCAACAAGGAAAAAAACGATGCGGGTACTTTCCCAAAGACGTGGAGACGACCTTCGAGTGGGAATGAGTTGAAGGATCTAGTGGTGTGACCTACATCGGAACAGGGTGGAGTTCTACGCCCGTAGAACCACGGCACAAGAGTATGGTGTCTTATCACGTTGGAGTTGCTGGACGAGTTGAACGGCGTATCCTATCCAGTGGTGCTCCTAGCATTGCCCCAAGTGTACTAACGCATGACCCTCAGCAAAAGTGATTGGTCGGATGCTTCCTGTCCTACCATTTTATCGCAAGGCTCTGGGTTTACTTGTGGCGTGGCTGAGACATGGGCCCAGACGACTGGATGCGCAAGGTTGATGGTAAGGCAGACCTATCCGAGACAGCGGGACCTACTACCTGCGATCAACGAAGCACGGACAGTGGATGACAACCGCCCAATAGACTATTAGCCCCAGTGATATGTCGCTGTCTATAGGTCCGTTTTGTGGCGTTGGTGTATATAAAAGCTATCGGGTTGCGCGGATAATGAGAGTTTTGAGAGCAAGAGATAAACTGTAGCGAAAAGACATTGTATTGTGTTAATGCCCCGTGACTTGTAAGGCACTTGTATATGCCTTGGCCTTTACCAATTGCCAAGGACTCCCCGCCATCGCCAAATGGCGAAGGTATTGGCGAAGTAACCTTGCTAGCGTGACCCTTCTACGGGCAGATAACAACGTTCGCTGCTGTCTGCGGCGTTATGCTCACGTATGGGAATGTAAAAAGGCTGCTAGCGTTCCGAAGTATGATATGTCCATCGCTCGGAATTGTAGATTTCACAAGCCTGCCCAATGTAGGATTTTGTAGCGGACAGAGTCATAGGCGC
The DNA here is from genome assembly GCA_022345685.2 of Nothomitra cinnamomea. Classification (NCBI taxonomy): domain Eukaryota; kingdom Fungi; phylum Ascomycota; class Geoglossomycetes; genus Nothomitra; species Nothomitra cinnamomea. The sequence goes on along the minus strand of JAJDMX020000205.1, from coordinate 43,887 downwards.
TTTTGGTGAGTCTGGGGTCATTTTGTACTTGGGGGGTGGGGATAAGTGTTTGCTCCTAGGCGCCACCAATCTCCGGCGGCAGACCCCGTCAGGGGTTTTTCAGCTAAAATTTTCACCAAGATTTCTCCTCTTCAAAACATCAACCAGCAATGAAATTTAAAGGCAGTCATGATGATTACTTCCCTGATTCAAAAAATCATGAAACAACTTGAGACCAACATTCACAAGTTATTACCTTATAAAGATATACCAAGAAATCCTGATATTATAAATATCCTAAGTCTCACTAGGATAATACTACAAATACAAGAGTAGTGTTAACTACTATTGAATCAGGTTGTAACTACAGAATTAAGGACAACACACATAGTTCAGCAAAAATAAACCAAATATAAGAATGAACAATACTTGCTAAAGGCAAGTAAGAACTAAAATAAGACTTGTACAATTAGCACTCTTGGCACTGAGAGTGCAATTCACAGTAACTCAATAAATTATCTACATCCCAATTAAGGTAATAACTTCAGCCAGCTAGATAAATACTAAGCAACTTAATCAAGAAGTAATCAACTACTAGGAATTTCACAGACTACAAAACCCTAAATCATTGAATATAAATAATGGACTAAGAGAGCTAAAAAATACATTAGCTAGATATAGTAAACAACTCAAACATAAGCAAAGAGTTATAAGTCACAATGACTCAGATTCTATTATTGGACTTAGTATAAGTCATATTATAAGTTATACCAAGAAGTATGTACATCAAATAATTCAAGTTGTCTATTGATAGATAACTAAGAGATCAATAAAGAGAAAGTTATAAATACTGTCTTAAGATCTCAGAGAAAGTGTTTTTCCTTTTCTCTTCACTAAATATCTTATTAAGTTTAGCAATTAAGCTTTGTACCAAAAATCATTACCCAAGATATCATTTGATATAGTTATAATAGAATTATTTTATTATTTTAGTATACTAGATTAATATAACAGTCTGATAGTTATTCTACAAATACTTCACCATTGTCACAGACAACCCAAGTCTCATTAGGAATGCTATGGACATAGGAGTGACGCTGGAATCATTGGATCGGAACGTAGGCCTACGGGACATGAACGGCACGAACAGCTTGGCAAGGATAAACCGAATACGAGGATGGGTGGCACTTGCTGTAGGGACGTGGGGGCCGGGACAAGGGTTCACGCAATCAGTGCCCTCGGCGCTGAGAGCGCAACCTGCAGCAGCTCAGTAAATTACCCACATCTCTGTCAAGGCAATGACCTCAGCCAGCCACAGTACCGCCAAGGAGTCTGGCCAGGAAGCGACCGGCCAACAGGAACCACCACGACCTATGGGCGAAGAACCGTTAGTCGTGGGCGATAGACCAGGAGAGCTGAGAAATACTTGGCAGCTGAAGAACACGTTAGCTAGGTGTAGTGGGCAGCTCAGGTATGGACGAAGAATACGAGTCATGATGACTCAGATGTCATTAGTGGACTCGGTGTGACTCGGGTATGAGTCACGCCGAGAGAAAAGCACCCCAAATAGTATGAGTCGCCCATTGGCAGGTGGCTAAGAGATCAGTGAAGAAGCAGCTATAAATATAGCGTTGGAATTTCAGGGAAAGTATCTTTCCTTTCCTCATTACTGAAAGTCTTGTTAGTTTAGCAATATAAGCTTCGTACCAAGAATTATCGCCCAAGATATCTTTCGATATAAGTTGCAGTAGGACCGTTTCGCTATCCCAGTATACAAGACTAATATAATTGTCTCACGGTCACTTAAAGAACGTCACGCCGTATACCTGAACACCAAGACAAACTAGAAGACGAGACCTTATCGGAGTTAGATCGTCACAGCCATTTACCTAAACACCTAAAACAAACTAAAAGATGAAACTTTATCAAAGTTAAATTATTACATCTAACTTGAATTTTCAGTTACTACAAAACTTGATAAATTTACATATTAGCAAATCTAAAATTAATATCTTATTTCAGGAACTTTTTCCAATTGACCTCAACTTAAATGACCTTCAATTTTTACTCCAGCTTTAGAATAATAACTAGTAATATTTATTACAAGTAATAAATAAACTAAATAACTTTTGTAAAGGAAAATTTAATAGGAAATAGAACTTCTTTATAGTGAAAGATTAATTAAGAAAATAATAAATAAATTGGAATATAATAAATGAATGCTTAGGAAAAAGTAATTGAATTTACCTTAAATATTTAATATATTAATTATTTACAGATTTAATGTTTCTACAACTAATAAAGTTAAGAGAGTGAAATAATATCAAGAAAAACTAAATTAAGGAGATAAAGAGTAAAGTTAAGTTATCTAAATCAATAAATTCTTATTTATAATGACGAGTTTTCATCATCAACTATAGGTTATTCAAAGATTAAATAAAGAATATTATCCAGATATAACAATCTAACTCTAATAAAGTCTTGTCTCCTAATTTGCCTGAGTATTCAAGTATATGGCGAAGCATTCTTAGGGTGACTGTAGGACAGTTATGTTGGTCCTATATACTGAGATAATAAAATGGTTTTGCAGTAACTATATTAAAGAATATCTTTAGGCGATAATTCTTAGTACTAAGCTTTATTACTAAACTAATAAGACATTCAATGAAGAGAGAAGAGAAGATACTTTCCCTAAGATCCTAACATAGTATTTATAGCTACTTCTTCACTAATCTCTTAGCTGCTTACTAACGGGTAACTCATATTACTTAATGTGCACTTTCCTTAGCATAATTCACATTTAACTCATATCAAGTTCAATAATGAAACCTAAGTCACCATAACTCATAACTTTCTGTTCATACCCAAGCTACCTACTATACCTAACTGATATGTTTTTCAGCTACCAAGTATCCTTTAGCTCTCCTAGTCATACTTCTATGACTAACAGTTTTGCATCCATAGGTTATGAAGATTCCTGTTAATTGGTCGCTTCCTAGCTAAGTCACTTAGCAGTCATATAGCTAGCTAAGGTTATTGCCTTAATCGAGGTATAGGTGATTTATTGAGTTTGCTGTGGGTCATGCTCTCAGTGCTAGGAGCACTAATTGCATGAACTCTACTTTAGCCTCTACTTACTTCTAGTAAGTACAATTTATCCTTATATTTGATTCATCTTTGCCGAACCGTATATGCCACCCTCAACTCTATAGAAAAATAATTTAGTCTAATAATAGTAGTGCTACTTCCATATTTGTAGTATTCTTGATAAAGCTTAGAATGTTTGTGATACTAAATTATATAAATACGATATAGTATTTAGGCAAATAAATGATTATAACTTGGAAAGTATTTTGTGGTACTATAATGTCAGAATTATATTTCATTTCTGAATAAATCAAACTTAATTTAGTAGTATATATTAAATATATTCTAGACTCTATCTTAATACTTATTTAGTATCAAATATATGAAAAATAAGATTTAGCAGCTATAATAGAGAATTGAGTACTGAGATATAAAAATTATGCAAAAAAATTTTAAGAATTAAATAGTATAAAAGTAATTGAATAGCCTTTGCAATTATTTGATTTTAATCTTATAAAAGTGTCATGGCAGCGCCAATGCCAAGCCTTAGTGACCTGGCCGCTGAGACAAGCAACAACTAGGTTGTCCCAGGCAATGCCAGTGATGTCAGCGGCATCTAGGTAAACAAACAAGAGAACAAGAAATGCCACCAAAGCCTTTTAAACTCGATAAGTGGTTTACTGTAAATTACCCATTAGTTAAAAACTCTTTATATATATATTACATTTATAGTGCCTTTCTAATAGTCTTATTGCTACTACTATCAGCTTGTAAAAAGCTTGTCTTATGTGTACTAGTGACAAGAAGCCTATCGGCGGCCCTAGTACTTACTTCCATAATCTCCTATTACTCCACCTGTAACGATCTGGTACCTGCAACCACCAATAAGTATACCCATTGTCACAAAAAGCAATTTTGAGGTTTATAGAGTTAAACTTAAATACAATATTTAATTGTTTTAGTAATATTAAAAAACTTTAATAATAGTATTATATAGTTTTTAAGATAACAAGTAAAAAATGACTCTCTAATCTTATATTTAAAATAAGAAATTATCTTAAAACTGTTATTTTAATTAATAGTATAGCAATACAATATTAATTAATAATATCAATATTTTCTCTCTACTTTACTTAAAATGTAATTAATGAAAGTATTTTTAAATCTTTTATTTTTGAGAGAATGTATACTTTTATTTTGCCTTGGAAAAAATCTCTATTATATTTATATCCATCTGTACTGGAATAAGAGAGAGCAAAAACTAACTTTTATATCTTAAAATATATAGTTTTCTTCTATTTCTGATCTTTAATACTTAAATACTTTAAAACATTTACTTAACTACTTTAAAAAGATATTATAATACATTAACTACCTAATATATTCTGACAGCTATGTCAATTATACTCTTTCTCTCCACAATGTCTATAAATAATATATTTCTTCTTTGCTTTATCTTCATATTAATATTAGTATTTCTTTGATCATTTATATTATTTATATAAAATAGAAGTCTAAGAATCATCAAATTCTCTTAATATATCTTTCTTTCAAACTATATATATATATAAATAATATACTTGTCAATATTAATTGATTAAATACTAGTTATAAATATAATTGTAAGAGTCATAATATTGTCAAAGATATACTGTCACAGTATATTAATAAGAGATAAGAAAATCCTTAAACTTGTTATAAGAATATTCTATTTCAATCAAATTGACAATATAAATTATATTATCTAATATAAAGGCTTATATAAGGCCATTAGTAAATAATTTAACATGATAATATTGTACTTGTTAATAACTATTATCAAGCTTAGCCATTATAAAGTCAGTAATCTGTAGAAACTGATAAAGTTTTATTTGACAAAAATGTACTGTTAAATAATACTAGTCCAAATACTAAGGAATAAACTTAAGATAGGTTAACTTCAATACTTATTTCAGAATAAGTTTAATAATTCAGTAATATTTAAGATTAAATGTCTGAAACAAGAAGCTAAAAATGCCTATTAAGTTTATAATACTAGTAAAATAGTCTTAAGATATTTTCACTAATAAATTAAGGTTTCTCATAATATCCATTGCTATTTGAAAGTTATATTTATTAAATATATAAACTGCTTTCCAAAATGCAGTTCAACATATAAGATTAAAATATTTTTGAATATTATTTACAAGATGTTAATAGTAATAAGAGTAATAACTATTAGGGAAAACCTTTAACATTATAATTTATAAACCTTTATCATAGTTATTGACAAAAACTATACTTACTATATTTATATTAGTAAAGTATAACTTTATTTACTCTAAAAACTATTTACAATTATTATTATCTTCAATAGGAATAATAGTTTATATTAAAAGTAAGATCTTATTATTTCCATTAAGTTTATAAGTAACAAGAAATGTTATTTGAAACTTGAACTTGATATAGTATCTATTTAGTATAATAAATAACTAACAAAACTTTCATGTAACTTGAGTAGCAGTAAGTATAATAATATATTATTGAAAATGATTATTTTAGGTTTCAATTCAAATATAGTTGTCTTTATTACTAAATTGTAAAAAATCAATTAAGTTATAGATTCTTTTGAAACATTCAGCTTTATTATTCTCAAGTTCCTTCTATAAAGCTTTTTAAGTTTACTATACTTGCTAATAATTAATACTTATATTTCCATACTGAATTTATTCAATACTTTAAACCTATTTAAAATGAATTTTCCAATTATCTACCACTGCAGCATGATAATGACTCTTAAGAAAAGAAATTAAATGTACTTGACAAAAGCTTTAATGAATAGCAAGATTACATATATAAGGATTATATCTTATAACTCAATATTCAAGTCCCTGAAAAGTAGTAGTATAAATAAAGAATTTATAAAAACTATTATAGTATTTTAGAATATAATAGTTCTAATTAAATTGAAAGACAATATAAGATTTTCCATAGTTAACTATGAATGTATAAATTGTATTATAGGTAGCACTTGAAGAGGAAAAATTGAGGCTAAATGCAATAGAAATAAATTGAGTAGAAGATATATTTACACAATTATTAAAGAGAATGCAAAAAAGAATATGAAAGAGAATTCATTGAGTTTATATACTAAAAGGCAATGTAGAAATGTTGAAGTCAAATATAGAGTATATCGATAAATATTTTAGAGTATCCAAGTAATAAAGATCAGAAATGGGGGTAAATTAGTAATTAACTGTAAAAAGAAACTACTACTTTATATGACTTCTATTTGCAGCAATATATACTTTTATGTGATTAGGCATATTAGAGATTATTTTATTGAAATTTTTAATTTATATATATTTTCACTTCTCTTGAATAGCTTGAATACTGCTTAAGTCTAAAGAATAGTTTCTCAATTATTGATAGCTCTTTTTAACTTACTCTAAATATTTTCTATCAAGTTTAGGTCTAGTAAAGAAGCTAGCCAATCCATCAATAAAATCCCTTCACTTTCAAAAAACTTTTGAATAATTCTTACTTTATAATACAGTACTTTATTATACATATATATTATAAAATCTATATTGTATTTAATATCAGTTGCTGTAAGCAAAACAGTATCTTTAAGAACTTTTTTCAAGTATTATTATGAATTTATTTAGTCATTTATTAATATTAATAAACTTTTTCTATTATTGAAAATAAAGGACTAGGTTCTAACAAAAGTTTAATTAGTTTTAAATATTGGCTTAAGGCATAAGCTTTCTAAATATTTATCTATACATTACTAAATTTAGTATACTTATTCATTTAAACCAAGCTTAATATTATACTCATTTGTAAATATAGTTTTCTAATTTTCATGTTTTAATCTTTATGTATATAAGTAAATTCAAGGTATTTTTATTTATACTTTAATTAAGGTAAGACTTGTGATATACTACATACTTATAGTATTTATACTTATTCAATAAAGTTTAAAGAGTATTCAAGAAATAATAGAATTGTTTGCAAAAAAAATTTATACTTATATGGTGAACATTGACTATATAACAAATAAGAAGGCATTTATTTTAAATAGTAAGCTTTTTTGAACTTCTGGAATGTGGTCTTGTAGTAGAAAGATTTTCAAGATTTTTGCTAGCTTATTAAAGAACTTATTGAATTGTAAATTTATGTAGACCAGATAATATTCTAATTTAGGTATGTAACAGATTGACTTTTTACAGTATTACTATACTATATACATATCTAGAAGTAATGTGTAAATAGTATAGCATTTTAGCTACTTAGTAAATATTTTTTGAAGAATTTACAGATTGAAATAAACTTTAAAGCTTATTGCAAAAACTTTATACTTATCTTAAATATTTAAGGTATTGTATAATTGTAAAGTAATTTAAAACTTTATAATGCTATATATATATATGCCTAGAATAAGTTTTAAATCAAAGTATAATTATATTATTAGAAATATGAAAAAAATAACTCTGGAATTTTTATATGAACTTCTAAGTTTTATTTCTATTTAAAATTAGTAAGCAGATTCTTATTTAAGAACTAGAATGTTAAGCTATTCTCATATTACCTTTAGAAGAGTACATAAGATTTTAATGCTCAGTAGAGCTAACTATATATAATTAGAAATTAAAGATTTCACAGAACTAACTAAATTGCAAATTCATTGTATTATTAATTATTTTTAATATAACCTAAACAATTTAAGTACAATAAGGCCAAGATCAAATACTTTACAGAAGTTTATTATTTGAGATAAGTGATTAATTGTCTGAAAGATACTTAACAACTGATTAGTAATTATCTTAAGTTTCTATAAGAAATTTAACTGTGGTGAAAACCTACTTTAAGTTGTACTAGAAAAGCATAGGTATTATAAATATATTAGAAGATACAAACTATACTTTAAGGAGAAACATAAGAAGAAAAAGGATGAGTTTTTGCATATATATAACTACTAAAATGCAGAAAATTAAGAAAGAGTTATATTTATTAATGAGTACAATATTGAAATTAGATTAAATGGCTGAGTATACTAAATTTAGTGCAATAAGGATAAAGTACTAAATAGTAATTGTAAAAACCAATATATAAAGGTAGAAGAATATCTATTGGTATTTGGTCTTCTATATTCAAGGACAGAATAAGTCTAGTAATGATAATTGATGATCAGATAATTAGCGTTCAATATTATAACAAAGTATTAATAGATGTTGTATTACTTACTGTAATAGAAATTAAGTATAATATTGGAGACTAGGTCTATATACACGATGAAGTACCTTATCATGATGCTAATATAGTTAAGAACTTTATAAAGAACAAAGGGATTAAGATTATAAATTGGCTAACTTGTTTTCTTGACCTAAATCCCATTGAAAATTTATGATCACAGCTTAAGAGGGCTATAAATAATAAGAATTATATTCCTACAGGACAAGATGACCTCATTATAGCTATTGAAGAGGAATGGGCCAAGATTAGCACAGAGCATTTTAACATGATGATCTCTCATATACCTGAGAGAATTGAGGCCTGCAGAAAGGCGAAGGGTGGCCACACAAAGTGGCAGATTTTATGTATTATGCTTTTCTGAATCGCCTGTGCTCTACGAGCATTTTGTACTATTTACATTCTAATTTGAGCTCGAATTGATTGTTGCGCAGCAATCCTAATGGTTCCTTGATGCGTCCAAAATTCGTCTCGGTTCGAAACTTATCCCAGGCATATGTACATATGTATACTTATATAGGCAGTTCGCGACCTTGAGGGATTCACATGAGCATACGGGAGTTGGAGAAGCACAACCATGGCATATCTCAATGACCTTAAACCTACTGGAGACATACGGGTACGTTAGAGCCTTGTAATAGGAAATCTTGTCGATGGGAGCAGGAGGTTTGTTATTGGCTGGTATAGATGAGGACCGTCGAGATTTGTCTGTTGAAAGGTGGATTGCGACTACATATAGACGGCGTCAATAGACATGTGCAACTTACATAAGACTGTCACGCCTGACGTAACCCACAATGCAGAAAGGAGTAGCGCGTCGATAGGGAGTGACCGATAGGGAGTGACCGATAGGAAGTAATCGACAGGAAGTGCGCAAGGAGTAATAACATCTTTGATAGTTGCCGTTTTTCGACGAGGCTACACCATTTGCCTGATAACATGCTGATGGAAGTACTCTACGATTGTAAGATAACTCTGCGACTGCATATCCAGGACAGCCTTGACTTTATCTAGATCGTAAAAAACCAAGCTCTGATCAAGTCGTATGCTCCCAGGAGAGGGTTGTGACCATCGAGCCTCACCGTTGCTCACAGACTGTTCTGCTTGGTTTGGCCGAATTACTAGGCTCTGGGATAATATTATTAGATCTGCGCAATTGGATTATTACCTCTAGCTGATGCTACCAAAGCTCAAACTCGCCATCCTTCACCAAATGTTCGACATTGTCGTTAGCGCGTGTATCCAATTAGGCAAATAGGCGGCACCAATAGCTGCATTCTTTCTCTCAATATACGACTATAGACGTGGTTCATATGCGCAAGATACTCATATGGCTGTGGATATAAAATGGTGTCCGAGCTCATAGAGAGCTATTGTTGTTACAGTTCTTATCCGACTATATGGCTTGGCAGGATATAGAAAGACGTTGGCGGACCGGAAATACTTCTGCTAGGGGAACAAACATTCACTCTTACTCACTGCCACCCCCATGAGCCAACTGGGGAGCTAAAAGAGGCTGAGGATATAGTCCCATCTTCTCCTGTACCTCCCTCAAGGCGGACCCGGAAAGATGTTGGTCTCCATAAACCCAACTCAGCTGCTCCCAGAGGCTTGCAACCTCTCTTCCCATCTCATCCACCCTTTCCGTTAGGGCAAGATTATCCTCCATCACCTTGTCCTAGCCAGCGCGAGGCATGATATGGATGTCTCCCAGGTCATCAGCCGCTAGTGTCGCAGCAATCTTCTGTAAGAATAAGGCTAGCACATCGTACAATACATAAGGGTATGAGACAGAACTTACTCTGTAGAGATGATTAACTCTGTCGGAGTTTTCATCGTTGGAGGACTTAGTGGCAGTGCTGACGGCGGATGCAGTAGCGCCATCGGTAGTTATTGGCGAATGCGGAAACCCTTCAAACTCACTGTCAGAGTACTCGCCGTCTGAAGAACGGATAGGAGGATCGGCCGTTCCGGTCAGACGCCGGCGGCGAGGAGATGGAGCACTTAACTCGGAACGATACGAGGGCTTCCTCGAACGACCAGAAGAACGGCCACATGCGCAGTGCTGGTGGTAGGTACGGAGGCAATGAAACCGATGCGTGCTCACGGGCTAGACGTGCACCAGATGTAGACTGAGAGCAGTGTATATAGTTAGCTTAGAACCATAGAAAGGAAAACAGACCAGAGGAGAGGTCAACACAAGACAAGGAAAGAGGGAACAATCTCACATGGTCACATTTCGCCCTTTCGCGCCCGCACTTTGCACAAGGATTTCCAAGCCTACGGCCCCAGCAGATAATGCCTCGATTCTGGCAACGCAGACATCGCTCTTCTCTCTCGAACGCGATCCCATCAGCCCATAACGCATTGGCCAATACATGTATGGCAAAGGAGACGGGGAAGGGAGCCTGTCTTGGGACAGGAGGGATGTAGCCGGCGGCGGCAATACGCGCACTATCGGCCTAGATATCTTCCAGAGCGGCCTGATGGGCTGACTGCCACACAAATTTGTCTGGGAGGTCAGTCGGGCGAGGCGGCCTAGCTGTAGCATCGGCGAAGGCAAAGTGACGTCCACAGGCAAAGACGCCGAAGTATCTGGGAGAGGTCGCGCCATGGTCGAATGATTGGAGGAGGACGACGACAGGCCGGCGTTACCAGAAGGAGAACCAGAGGCGGGACCCAGACGCTAGGAGCCAGACGGTAGGAGTCAGGTAATGGAGAGCTTCCCGTAGACGCAGGACTGACAGCTAAATCGATTGGTCTATCTCCTTTCATGATCGGCGGACTGCCATATCAATGTGTAGTTATAGACTGTAGGACATAGCAATGGCGATAGCTCATAGACATAGTAAGCTAACTTCTACGATAGCTGTGCCCGACGGCCTGGCGTGTTAGGTAGGCGTGATGGAAAGATGGAGTGGGCAGATTGTAAATTAGACGAAAGGGAATGACATAAGAGACTATTCTATTATATGTAGATGATACCCTAAAGACAACTTATTAAAGACGATAACGTAAGGGCGCACTGGTGTGGTAGCCACGACGTCTTCAGCAGGTATACGTTCCGGAGCCGTTTGCGGCCACATGCTGAAACCAGTATTATACCAGTAGGAAACGCTCTTGTGGGCGTAAGAGTCCCTAGCGTGCATATATGTGGAGATGGTCCATAGTTACGTATGTGCTAAGAATAGACGCGTAGACGCAGAGGAAAGATATGGGCGTGTAGATAGTAAGGGAACCTTCATGTGGAAACCCATTTTTGAACATGTGGTGAAATACCTCTCCCACGAATCATGTAACCTACACGAATAGTTTTGATAGGGCAGCTGCCGGCGACCGCTGAACAAAACATTACTTACACTGCTATTAACACAGCCGATGACACCGGCGAGCAACTAGGCCCTTCTAGAAAAATTTTGAAGGGCTCTACGTGATATGTAAGCCGTTGCATCCGCGAACTTTGTGGATTTAGAAAGGACAGAGTAGAGGTGTGGCTAGGTAGATTTTTCGCGTCACCGAAAATCTATCCAGCTACACTTCTTTGCACGCTGACTAATCACACCTGGCGGTTGGTGAAGCCAATACCCCACCAAGATTGGGCGTGCCCAGCGTTCAAAGCGTCGTTTCGCTTATGAAGCAACGAAGTTACCAAATACTCGTTGCAGCGTCTACCAAGTTGCGTCGATATTGTATTGACTGTTCACGGGTTGCTAAGGGTCTAACGCGTGCAGTTTGAAGGGGTTTCAGAGTAGGGGAGGTTGATTGACACTAGCTCGTGCGTGGAATACAATTCTAGAGGCCGGGGTTTCGTTGCAGCCTTCAACGTCTTGATCATCACAACGGCCTTGCGCCAGAGCCACGCGCAAAATCAAGAGAGTGCTCTCAATCTATCAATCCTTATTCTCTCTATACCTAGTAATGTCTACCACGTTACGAGAAACCATCGCACACGCTCCCCACATGTCGCATATGTCCGGGCCTGGGAGGGCAGAACAAGGTGCCCGCAGACGAACCATGTTTTAAGCACGTCTGGAGACTCTCTGGGTTACCAAATCCTATCCAGGCGCTGGACATTGTCTACGCCACCTCTATTGATAAAAACTTAGTGGTATAGCTGCAGTTGCCCGTTGTTACATCTTCAGAATTGGACCTCACTGTGATTGGGATAGACCAATAAGGGCTGTACCAGACTATGCAAGACCGTTATACTGAATTTTCCAATGCAAACGCGAAAAACCCTGATGAATTCACGAGATGTTGACCCGCGGATTGTACGCTGCTGGCTAGAGTTGTCTATGCTACTCTAACCCGTGTATATAGGCGTTTATCGATCGGTTAGGGGGGTACCGGTCAATGGCGCATGGGTTTGACACAGCATTGCTCGGCATTTGTTGGCATTTGGGAGGAACACAACTTCAGGTACCCCTAGTCCAAACAAAGTATCGATATCAAATCCAATTCAAGCTGCAATTCGAAGCCTTGGGTTAACTAAGGGAGTCCAAGCGCTTAGTTAGCCGGTAGGCAAGCCTGGCAATGAGCCTAGCGGCCGGACCAAAACTGTAGAAGGCCAGGTCATATTACGGCTCTATGCTGGCGGCGTTGGAGATTAAGTATCCAACCCACAGTCAAGGTTCTTCGCCCACTTCTAGGTCACTTAGAAGCTGAGCGGGTGGAGAAGTTCTGTGGGTTTTGTAACTAGAGAATTAGCTAAGGACGTTTGAAGGACTTACGCCACCAAGTGCACTTATCCAACCCACTAAAACCAAAAAATGGGACCAGAGAGATCAACGGAGTTTGCGCCAGCTAAAGGGCTTAACAAAGAGAGTTCGTAACTAATGAACCCTGTTTAGCCTTTGAGTTCGGTCTGCTTTGGTGTAACTTTTGTCATTGTAAATCGCCTAAATATCTACCGCCTCACCTCACACTAGTGGAGTAAATTGTAAGTGTCGCAAGGGCAGCTACCCCACGGGGTAACGATGTAGCGAAGATCCATTTAGCATCATAACAAAGGTAATATCGACGAGGGATGCTGACGTGCCGGACTAAAATAGTGCAATTAAGAGTAATATCGTGAATGTTTTGTGGTCTATGCGCTTATTAACAGCACATCGACTTGGTGACGGGAAGGGTAGTTACTCAAGTCTTACCGCTTAAACGGGCCGGAGCTGGTAGACTGAATCGATGATCGATGATATGGTTCTGAGGTCGACTCCATCAATCTGTGACATCTAAAGTTGCGCCTCGGCCGGTTCGGGTTCGGCAGTAACTAAGCCCCTGCATCTATGGTCTCTTTTGACCGGTTCAGCAGCTACTTTTGTTGCTAGATAGCAGCCAATGCGTAGGCAAAAAGAAGTCGGTCTTTGAGTTGGCCGAGGATTGCATGGCATATGCCGTCACTCCACGACGTTGTTTGGTTGGCTGAAGAGCTGCCCTGCTCTTGAAATGGCTAATCAATCGTTAGACAACTGCACCCCGTAGGTATTAGTCAGGCTCAATTGCGAACTAGACCGGGTCATGTAATGGTAAGTCCAAAGTCTAACCATAAATACCGCATGTGAATATAACGAATGAAGAAGAGACTCGGATGGTATTTAGACTGGAAGTTTGGTCGTTAGAGAAGAGGATTGTAAGTGCAGCCGCACTTCGAAGTATTGTTAGTGATGTTTGACGTAGATCGCCACAACCGAGCAGAGCCGCAACAATGGGGTGGTGCTAGCCTTCACAATATACAGGGTACAGCGTAAAGATATGGTATTCGTGGTCTGCAGGACTGTCTAAGTTAAAACGGCACATAATGATAGCTGAAAAATAGGTAGTTCCGAACAGACGTGATCTTACAGTCACCGGCAGCGAGACCCTTCACCAACCAACAGGCAATGACTTCGACCACAGGTCCCAGCGACAGAAACACTCAACGCTGTCAACATCCCAAGTATCGCTCTTGACCGCGGACCGCCAGGGCTAGTAGAACGTAAGGGCAAGGAACAGTATCACGCAGTTACATTGTTGGCTGTGGACCACTTTAATTGGGAGGTACGTTACAGTCGCCTAAAAGATACCTTTGGAAGTATAACATGCTCAGTACCCTAACTACGGAAAACCAAGTGAACCAGTCACCTAAACTAGTCTCTAGCTGGATTATTAGAGAAGCCAAAGGCAAAGACTTGCCCGAAGCGTTTAACGGAAAGTGCAAATTTTTAACTTTCGGGCGCTTTTCGCTATTATTCTACTCAAATAAACCTAAACTACCTTACAGCCGCATCAAGTTGAGGGGACTAGCTCGGGTTGTCGGGTTGTCGGGTTGCAGGGTCGGTGGCCCCTGCTGCGACCGGCGAGCTACTGGGGTCTTTCGGGAGTACATAATTCAACAGCGCTTTGCCACTCATCGTTCATCTCGTGATCAATGCCTTGTTGCCTAGTAGGGTAATGGGTTTACTACATCGTTGACGAAGAATCGCCGAATAAATTGTGGATGCGCCCGCATAAGACTCCCTCGGCGTCATACCCATTTTGCAAAACCGCTAAACGCTTACACGAAAGGGGTAGGGTACTAATATTGCGACAGGGCAAAGCACCACTGCGAAAGGTGTTCAGTTAAGCGACTGCACCTAGAATCACCAAAGCACTTGATCTCCATAGGTATTGCAAACTATTCACTTCTCTTATTGCTATATCCCAAGCGCCTGTCTTGCTTGGGCTTGCTTGAGATAAAATCCTCTCTATTTGAGCTCAAATAAGGAGCCAATGATACACTGTTCGAGTAGTACTAATAGGTGAGGCCCAAGCCTAAGAAGTATAGTGTAAGAGCACTCTCGCCCAAATAGGTAGGCAACCTCGCCAAAACTTAGCGAGTGGTTACCCCAACTAGCGCGGAAGGGATTGGGAGGAAATGCACCACGCCCGAAGGCAATTTAGTCAGGAATTTTATCACACATGCTTGTAGTTCTGCCCATAACATTTGCTCGTGGTATCTGTGCATTTTATGATTGATCTATATAATGTAATGTTGGTTTACATGTTCCTAACTAGCCTTTAGGCTTCGCCTAACTGAGGAACCTGTCGCGATAGTGTTTTGCCCTGTCACAATATCAGCACCCAAGGGGTATCACTGGGTAATGGGAAGGATGTGGTTCCTACCATTAGTCTGGGTAGCGGAGTGTCCGGCGCGGGTTAAAGGAGCAGCATGGTTAGCAGCAGTGGCTTAGAGGTCGAGCGTTTAACAGGCCTGTACGACTGGGGCGATTACACTGCGCGAATCGGTACCCATAGATAATTACAGTCAGACTTTTACAGACTTACCGTAGCTTTGTCACCAAATCGCCTTTACTCTACTACATAATATGGTTATGACCTACCTGGCTTTCAAACAGACCTTACAGCAATTCTACATAGCTTTCACTTACCTGTGATCTTGTTTTAAAATGGCGTCCATCACCAGTGTACACAAAGTAACTTTTAATAATATTAGCATTAGATGCCCTCAGTTTTCCTTTCACCTCCACATTGTGGAACTAAAAGAAAACTAAGACTTTATTGTCCAGGTGTATTGCGTGGCCGATGAAGGGTCGCTAAATGAATGGTCTCTACACCAGCATCAGCCCTTCTTAAACTACAGTGGTTGCAGTATACTAGGCCCCCTCCAAGCTTAGTGTTGCATCTGTCTCTCCTCACTTTGAACTCCTAGTCCTTTATTCGGCTAGTCCCAATCCCAAGCCATCATTTCCTCGGCCGATTCCTCTGCCTCCTCTTCCTCCGCGGCTGCGAATCATCTTCCTCTTCGTCAAGGTCTGCACCATCGTCATCATACTGTGAAGTCTCCGCGTAAGTGTCATCCGCATCCTTATCTCCTGGAAAATCTAAATCGGAGAGCGCACCATTGGCGTCAAACGCATATAGATCAATGCCTCCCGGGGCGTCCTGAATGTCTTCCTCTTCGGTGCGTGGCGTGGCTACGCCTGGAATGGTTGGTGCTGTTGCTACTGTTGCTATTGCTGCAGCTTCTGCAGGGCCTGGCTTGCGGCCTGCACCGGGACGCGGCCCTCCTTTCTTCCCGTTCCTCTGTCTTACTCGCACTTGGCCACCGCCTCCCCCGTTCCTACTAGCTCGGGGACGTGCTGTGTGCGCGGGGAGGGTTTTATTCGGCAGGTCGATTTCCTTTTGTACAAACTTCAATTGTTTCCCATTGTAGCTAATACGCCTCGTTAGTTCGCCGTTTCCACATTCGTTGCTGTCCTTCTGCCTTCTGCCGATGTGAACTTACCCGTAATTAAAATACAGTTCTTCCCCTTCTTCGAGATCACGTTTCGCGTACATCCCAATTCGATGTACTCCGTTTGCAAACATCAATCTAGGCCCGACGTTCTCCCCGTATTTGGAGTGATTAATAAATCGGAATTTGTTTCCGGCTCGGCTAGCATCAACGCAGTTATCTGTAATAACAACAATGAGCTAGTAGACTGCGGAGGAAGCAGATATACTGTAGTAATGAAAGAAATCGGACAAGAATGGACATACCATTGTTGATGTTAAAGAGGTATGAAGTTTTACGTGCATCGTACACTACACCTCGCCTCTCCGCCTCATCGTTGGAGATCAGCTCACCCTTATACTCGCCCAAGAACTCGTCCTTTTTGGCACTTTCACCCATAAAAAGACCATATCCAGCGATCTTACTCGCTCCGAGAAGAGTCCGCTTCGGGCGGTTTCGCTGCAATCCCACGTTTTGACACGCGCGACACGTTACCTCGTCATTATATCGATTCACAGGATCCAATATCTCTGGCGCTCCACATGTACCACAGAGATCTGGGTCACACTCCCGGTTCATCTTGAAGCACTCACATGAGTTTGTTATGCAAACTCTCGCTCCTCCTTTCAAACACGAACACCCTCGCCAGCGACGCGGACAATTGGGCGGACAACGGCACGTCTTCTCGCAAACCACCCGATCGCCCACACAATCACAACGCTCACCGCAGGGCCCTGCGTGATTGCATGGCCGGAAGTTTGGTCGGTCAGATGTTGCAGTGTGTGCAATGTCGTCGCGGTCTAGCAGCTTAGTTGGACGTTTCCGCTTCTCTCCTGCTGCCGGTTCTTTCTGTAGGGTTGGAACCTGACTATCACCTGCGGCCGCTTGGGAGACTGTGTCTGCTGCATCTTCTGAGATGCTGGGCTCTTTTAGTTGGGATAGCTTCATATGAATCTACCATGGTCATTGCGTTAGGCTATGTTGCTTGGTGAACTAAACAGAAGTTTACCCTCCCATGTACTTACGTCAGCGCAGGGCCTGTCAATGATGAGAGCGATGAGACAGCTTGCTCGCTCAAAATTCTTCCAGATCTTGAATGAAGTGTCGAGCATGTCGTCCTGTTCCTTGGTCCACTCTGGTAAGGACGGATCTAAACTAACGTCTCCCTTGAATCCTAACGTTAGCTTGATTAAGATTAAAGAAAGAGCGTGGTATGCATACTTGCAAAAAACAGAGATCCGAGCAGGCTTCGTCATTTCGAAAGGGGTTGGTCTTCGTATCGATAAGCGGGTAGATGAAACTGCCGTCAGGGTCTAGTCCCAAGTATTCAAATACGTGATCTGCCGTCAATATTAGTCACGCTACTTCCTCAATGACTACATCCAGATGTGTCATAGCACTTACGGTGACCTGGACATTCGTGCCTGCGAAATCGTTAGATCAAACTAGACCAATACATGAGGAGAAATACATACGTGAAACAGATCAAACACTTCATAGAATACATGGTCCCGATTGAATAGTATCCTGTGTTCGCAGTATTTGCACGCTGCTGTTGCGCCCCCGGTGTCGCATGGTGCTGTTTGACAGCGTTTGCGGATATAGCCTCAACTTTCTTGTCTTTCAAGCAATCCCAAAGACAAATAGTAGTGGTATCTTTCCACGCTTTACAAACTGCATGAGCCATATCTAACCCACGACGGGTCGGCGGTGGTATATTTCTGAGGTAGAGCTTTTGATTCGCAGATTCGATCTCAAAATCGTAGTAAAGGACTAATTTCCGATCCTTTTCAGCCTTACTCCTCTCTTCCTCGGTCGCCGTAGGGGGGGTTATATCTTCGATATTGCCGATCAAGTAATGGGCGGCGTCAACTATCGAAAGCCCAACTTCACCAAGAAACCTTGCTGCTGTGTCCGAGAGCCTTGCAGCTAACTCTGCTCGTTTATGTGCGGTAGGTAGATTCTTAATCCAGTCCTTGTATATGTCTTGCAGGGCCTCCATATCGAGTTCATTGACTTCTTCGTCTTCACCAAAGTAAGGGAAATACCTCAGTTTATCGTCGTCCTCAGAAAGCACATTTCGCCTAAGGCTGGTATAGCTAGCATACCTAGGCAACGTTGCAACTGCGGCATGTTTAGTTAGAGGAACGAGCACTCTCTGCTCTATTGCTTTCATGTTATGAGACCTCCATATCTATGGAACCCGGTTAGTACCATGAATTTATAGTGGGCGGTCATGGAACAAACCTGCTGAGTCAACTTTCCATGGGTCGTCGGGTCGTGTTTCCCCTTGGGCAAAGATATATTCGGCATGTCTTTCAGCGGCGACACGGCCTCGAAATGCTCGGCGGGTGCGCAATAGTACCGCCCACACTTTGTCGCGAATCTCGAAGATCTCAAGTTATCGTTTCGCAGCATATTCTATCACCGCGCATGCGTTAGGAAAGTTGTGCACAAATCAATCCCTCGCGGAGAAGCTTCCCTCCACAACATACCCTGGTGAAATAATCGTGATCCGCCCCAACTTCGGTCAGATACTGTTTGATAAGAGCAGTCATGTCGGCCACGGACAACTGTCTCGATGATGTACTTGGCGTATTTGCAGCATTTTCAAACCGGGGTAGGATGCCTGGCTCCCCAGTTGGACGGTTTTTCAGTCGTCCTCCAGTGGAGAACCGAGCGGGAGTTTGATGTGAAGTACTTGGTCTTATGGGCGTTGGGCTGACTTGTCGCGTGTCTGGCAGAATTGCCTTGCCCGACAAAACCGACGCTCTACGCGCGCCCTCTTCATCGGTCCGTCGCGTGTCGGGCTCTGGCAGCTGGAACGCTTGACTGCCAACGTCGCTAGCAACTGTAACTCTGAGATTATTTAGGATGCTATGAAATTGCGAGGGATTCATGCCAGGTGGGGGCTGCCGTCGTTTGCGACCACCAGGGGAACCGGCGGTTCCAGGCTCTCGTGGCGAAGTGACGTCCGTCGCGTTCCCTCCGGGAGATTTAGTTTCAGCGGTCGGAAGCATCTTTTGCGGTTTAGGCGACGTGTGCCTATTGCTCAAACCAAGAACAACTACATGAGAGTTTTGGTTTGCTGCGGTCTGGTTCGTAGTGATTGTCGCCGTTTTTAGACCATTGGTCAAAGAGTTAATACGTTCATTGATTTCGCTGACGCCATTTGTATGCGGCTTAGTGGCTGTAGTTGCTGAGCGAGTCTCCCCGGTTAAGTTGGCATCAATCACTGCCACCGCTTTCCGGCCAGAATTCAAACCAAGTGAGACCTTTGCAGCGACCGCAGTCCTATTCACGGGCGGCGAATCTCGAAGATCGATAATCTCCAGATCTGAATCCCGGGTGAGGTCGACCAAGTTGCCTCTTGGCGGCTCCAACGATCTGCTCATTGAGACTGACATTGGCCTACCTCGCTTCCAGCTGCCTGGGAACGCTGGGAAAAAAATCAATAGCACGAAAACAACTGCAAAATCGAAGTAAAAACGATCATGATTCAAAGTGGATGACACCAGTGGATAGAGGCAAACGCATAAAGATGAGGAATCGACTTGACGTTGTAACAAAGAGGTGTAGGACTTACTGTGTGTATGGATGCGGAACAAAGGGATAAATTTGGTTGGACGCGCGACGATACAGCAAGGACTGCAGACCGAAAACGCGTTTCAAATAAAGATGCTGATACGTACTTCACACTGGCATCACTCGGGGAATGGTGATTACACAGCTGAAAATAATAGATGGCGTCGTGCCTGGTAGAGTGCGCGGTGGTGGAAGCACGATGGCTCGAATTTTGATGGACAGGATACTGTGCAGGATTTAGGAAAGAAGAAGAGAAGCTGGCTTGGTTTGACGCGCTAGTGGTAGTAAGACATTTCCTACAAGAGATAAGCGGGCAGGAGCGAATCATGGTTGGCTGACACAGCCCATGCCGACATCTTGGCTCACACTGAGAATCACGCCCACCCAACATTCCAATTCCAATGACTTCTCGGACGGTGATCGAGGTTGGTGCGGGGACGCAGGTTCCATTTTCTTACTCCAGACTACAAAGAAAAAATGGGTTGCTGACCGAGGAATACTTTCCTTTTTCGTAGCAGGATGGCACGCTTTGTTCTGTGACCGCCTTGAGATTTTTCTGCAGTTCCACCTACGGGGCCCTTCTTTTGGCCGGCGAAGGATCATTTCTGAAGATATATGATTGCAATACCACTCGGGCCGTGTCGCATATACAGATTTTCTCGTCCCAGACGATACATGGCATAGAAATTCACAAAAGCAGTACTACCGACTCAGCGCATGTGCTCATATGGGGTGGTTACTCCGTCCGCACACTTCGTATCCTTGATTCTGTCAATATCCCACCAGGTAGCGGCAAAAATAAACACCTGGATGTTCAATTAGATGACGAGCTAGGCGCCCCGGACTGGATATTGGATGCTTGCTTCTTTCCGGCATCGCAGAACGAGGCCTGGAACCATGACACCCCTCACGTGAGCGCGGCCCTCATTACGGCCCACAATTCGCTTCATCTTCTCAATGTGGGATATCACGCTGAGGCAACCAGCAGCGGACATCAGGTCCTTACCCTTATCGGCTCCAGTTTGCGCTCCATTCTCTACTCTGCTCATGTGATCTGTACGTCCCAAAATGCCGTTCTTGTCGCTGCTGGCACCGTTTTTGGTGAGGTTCTCGTATGGTCCTGCCAGACGGTGACTCAACCCGAGTCACATGTCAACCAGGAAAATTCAAAAGTATATTTACATTACACACTCTGTGGCCATGAAGGTTCGGTTTTTGGAGTTCGAATATCTCCGTTATTGAATTTTTTGGGAGATGGTCCAAGTCGACTTTTAGCTAGCTGTAGCGATGATCGGACTATCAGACTGTGGGATGTATCAAGCACCACCCCAAAGGAACCCGTCGCTCTAGAGTCCCCGATTTTCAATCCCGCTGAGACCGGGTTTGGCACTAGTGATGGCAATAATTCAGAGACACCATCAGGATCAGAACACCTAGTCGCCATCGGTTGGGGTCACTCGTCTCGAGTCTGGGGGGTTCGATTCCTTCCACCAACACCACCTCCGTCGAACCGGGTCCAGCCAAAAATTGAGTTACTATCCTTTGGTGAAGATGCAACCTGCCGGTGGTGGTCTCTTCAGAGCAGCACCAAAGTATCAACTCCGAATCCTGCTTCCTTTAAGGGCAGTCTGAGGTCGACGCAAACCTTTAGTTTGCACGATGGAAAGAACATCTGGTCAGTGGATGTGATCGCCAAAGAGGCAAGCTTATTGCTATCAACAGGAGGTGCGGACGGAAAGATATCATTAATCTACCAACCATATTGCAAGGATCTTACTGACAAGATGTGTCCGTATGACCGGGAATGGACCTTTGAAGATATAGAATCCTCCGGTAATTCTCACATACCTAACAACGAAGTTTCTGTTGAAGACGGCCCGTACGACGCACCAGCTCAAATTTCTCAGACCCATGACGTCCAAGACCACTTACGCGGCTTACTAATTAAACAGAGTCCTACGAGAGGATCTGAAACATCTTCAAAGCAAAGAAAAGCGTTCTATGATACCTTCAAAAGCTACGCTTTTCTTGATGTTGGAGAATGTCTATTCACAACGACTCAAGGGAAGGTTTTCTTAGGTGTTATGTCTACCCTCAGGTCAGACGATAGTGTTGCAGAGACTATTACCCCAGTTCATGAATTTGCGTGGAGGAAAATAGCGGAATTGAGTAGTCTAAGGTCCTATTCCGTCATTGCAAGTGACACCGCCAGCAAAACGGCTTTCCTCTCTGGGGTCGATGGGACAGTATATCTCTTCAACCATACCACCCAAAAATTACAGCAATTGTTTCAAGTCCCAAAAAAAGTGTCGGGCCTCTTTCCGAAATTATGTGAAGGTGCGTAAGGGGCACATTTCCCAAGTTAAACAGATCTAAATTCCAACCCAGATGATCTTTACGTTGTTGTGACCTGCTTCGGGAGCAAAAACGCCTATTTCCACATGCTGCGACCCAGCAGAACTGGAGACGACTGGATTGCTATCGGCCCAACTGATAATCCGCCCAATACGACAGCCGTCCTAGAGCTCCCAGACGCTTTCGTCACAACGAGTATTGAGATAGTCCCTAGCAAAGAGTTTCTTCTCTTAGGCTCTAGGAGTGGAGCACTCGCGGTATACGACATCCTGGACGGATTCGACTCGGCAAGAGTACCTGTCTTGGCATGCTTCCGCCGCGTCCAAGGCGAAGACGCTGTAACTGCCATTCTATCCCTTCCACACTCCGACCCAACAGCCCTAAATTCCCATATACTCACATCCGGCCGCAATGGAACGTACTCCGTCCACAAGCTACATCGCCACCATACTTCGGCCAATAAGCCTCCACCCATCGCCCTCACTACAGCTCACACCTCCACTCTACCATTCGGCCCTTTCATCGAAGGAACACACTTCCACCCCACTACAAATGACCTCATTCTTTGGGGTTTCCACAGCACAACGTTCATTGTCTGGAACGAGTCTCGCGCTTACGAGATCCTCCGGGTCGAATGTGGCGGTGCTCACAGAGCTTGGGCGTTTTCTCCTTCAGCCGATGGGGGCGGGTGTTTTGTGTGGACTAAGGTATCCAAACTACATCTCCACACCCAGTTCCAGGATTCCCACCGTGTCATTCAAGCTGGAGGACACGGGCGAGAAATCAAAGCCACAGCCATCTCACCAGCTCTACCCTCCTCACCAAACACAGGTGTGGGAATGACCAGGCATTTGATTGCCACAGGAGCAGAAGACACGACAATTCGGATTTGTGAGTATATACCCAATCCTAACGAATCCGACATTGGCAAAGGCCACTTTAGGCATCTTGGAGCGTTTAAGAAACACACGACTGGTATCCAGCACCTTAACTGGTCAGCGTGTGGTAAGTATCTCTTTAGCAGTGCCGGAGTCGAGGAGTTTTTTGTATGGAAAATCAACCAGATACCAGGGTTTGGTATCGGAGTTATCTGCGAGGGTGCCTGCCCCGTCGCAAGTACGCTACCAGATCTGAGGATTATGGGGTTTGCTGTGGACGAATTTACCGTTGAAGGGACAGAGGATACTCCAGCGCACGAAGAAAAGGACTTTATTGTCACGATGGGATTTTCGGATTCTACGATCAAGGTACGCAGATCCCGATCCCTTCTAATCAAACCCCACGCTGCCTGACATGATATAAATAGACATACTGCTACTCCACAAAAACAAAAGAGTTTGCCCTCCTTTCCAAAGGACAGTACACGACTTGCTGCTTGACCAAAGTCTTCCACCACTGGCTAGATAAAGATTTATACCTCATAACCGCTGCAACAGATGGTCATATAGCCATCTGGTGCACCCCGGCACTAGGTCTCGAGAACCATAACACCAAAGGCATCGGTTCGGCTGCCGAGATACCGACTGTCTCTTGGCACTGGCGCACTCCCGTCCACCAGTCGTCCATAAAATCCATGCTAATCACCTCCATCTCCCTTTCCTCGTCCCTGATCATCACTGGTGGTGATGACAACGCATTAGCTTTCACCCAGCTTCACTTCTCATCCAGTCACACCATCTCATCTTCCACGGTCCTAATCCCCAGGGCGCATGTATCGGCAGTCACAGCCATAGCGCAAACTAGGGCCCCCGGCGCGAATGGCCGGGTTCAGTTTGTGACAAGTGGGAACGACCAACGTGTTAAAGTTTGGGGCGTGAGTGCATCTGAAGGCGGGATAGGGGCTGATGGGATTGAAGTGGACTACGTAGGCAGTATAGGTACAAGTGTCGCAGATCTATCCTCTCTCGTTGTCCAGGAGAGCCTAGTAGATTGGGCGGCTGTTGTGGTTGCTGGAGTGGGGATGGAGGCATTCAAGATTAGGATGTGACTGGGGTGTAGACATGGGAGTCCAGTCAAGTACACTTCTAGAAAGTGCGTAGCTATCAGTGATCCCAGCAAAATGGCTCGCTTTAGGGCAGTCGGATTCGGCCGTCGAAACCAATATTCGAATTCGACTGCCCTGTAAATTCTCTAGTTTGGTGAGCCGCTATTGGCTATGCCTCGCCTGCAACTAGTTGCGACTCATAGTCAAATGCGCTCTCAGCACGAAAGAGCTCTCCCGAACGACTCTTTTGAAGGAACACTCGTGATTTCTAGGAAGGATGTCCCGGGACTTGACAGTTCGATGCACAAGCATGTATTTTGAGCAATTCTGCTGGATTATGATGGCCATGTTCCCATTAAACCTGGGCTAGGGCCTGGGTCTTGTCAAGACAAAGGCGACTCGTTAGCACAGGGTCTGTCAGTTCGCCAGAGGCAACATCCACAAAAGGTCTTAAATGCCTTCAGCAGACAGCTCCGTACGAACCCAATTACATGTCGTTTCGACAGTGAGAATAGTCCTTATTTTGAACTTTGATAGGGGCTAGTCTTACTATATGACTGACAGTTAAGTTAACAGCGGGAATTAAGCGTAAAATCTCGCTAGATCGCGCTCAGCTCTGGGCAGTCGAATTCGACGATTGGTTTCGACGTCTGAACTCGACTGCCCTGAAGCAAGCGGCCAGCAGGGCTAGATCAAGTCTTGGCTTACCTCAAGATTACTGATCAGACCAGATGTTCTGGTCTACTCGTCAATCTTGTCCAGTAGCCAACGGACGCGTTATCTGAGCAAACCGTCCATTAGTCAATAGACAGGTCCATAGACCAACTAATGGCCACGGTTAGGCCCAATTTTAAAGAGAACCCATCGGCGTCTCGGCCTTTTCGAGGTTGCTTTAACTATTAAAGAATGGGCGTGCTCTGCTGCGACACAGCAGCCATACGACATTGTCTTTCGACAGCTACTTAAGGCGGTGCATAGCTGCCACTTACTGAGCGCAAGGACAACAACGCTTTTAACTGAAAACAGCGTGTCGGAAGACGGGGTGATGATTCCTGGCCCTGCTAGTGATATTGAAACTTAAGCCCAAGGCGAGAACAATGCTGAAACCCCCACCCAACAGGAACCGGAAGGCTCCAGTAATCATAGCATCATTCAGCAGACTCGGGAGAAAGTAGCCGAGCCAACGTAGAATGAAAAAATGGGATGTTTATGCATTTAATATTCTATATATCTAGTTACTGTTATGAGCTCTGTACGTAGGCGACTGAACTAGTCCATTGACAAATAGACTGGAACCTATTCCTTGCGATTGGCAGCCCTTTCAAAATCCCTCGTCCTTGGCAATTTTAACGAAAATGATAATATAAAAATTTTGCACGCCAACTTAGAGATTGATCTGACATGGTATATCAGATACAGATCACATCAGGGGTCAACTTGGTCCGACCTGATCTGTGGGATCCTTGGCAGTTATTCCAGTCGCACTCGATTCATAGTGTGAATGCATCTACACGTTAAGAGTGCGAACCCCATTCGCTGTTCCAAAAATGCGAAAGGACTTCGATTGTCCTATATAGATTTTATGACTAAATTCCAGCTCTATCTATGCAGTCACTCCTTTGGCCTTCCCCTTACCCTGGCGCCGCGTAGATGCTATCGTACGTTTTCGCACTTTCTTAGGTACTTCCTGATAGTCATCACTCCCACTCCCACTTCTTGATCCAGAGCCAGAAGAAACAACCTCAACACCTGAACCGCGACTCTCTCTCACCTTCTCACCATTCGCTTCAGCAGCCTCATTCTGCCCACTCTCCCTCTCACCCCTGCCATCTCTCCCACACCCTCTCTTCCTCTTAGCCTGCTCTCCCAGCCTCCCAAACGCCACCTCCATCCTCTTACTTTTCGCCACCTTCTGCCTAGGCGCAGACGCACCCACCCCCACGGCCCCACCAAAAAATCTCGTAATATTCGCCTGCGTCCCCTCCACTTCCCGTCGATTCATATCCTTAATCACTGGCACGAGCACCTCATCCGTGCGTTCCTGGGACCACCCAATCGTCGTCATCAGGAATCCTCTCAGCGCGTCTAGGTCTGGGACACCCCATTCAAAAGCGGTAGGGTCGCTGTCAACGTTAGGGTGAAAGTATGCGTGATCGACGCGCGCGTCAGGGAAGGTAGGGGGGAGGAATATCTTCTTGGCTTGGCGTTTGAATTTCTTACAGAAGGGAGTCGATACGTCTGAGGGAGGTGGTTTGGTGGGGTTGATCTGGATCTGATGAAGCCACTCCTTGAACTCAGTCAAACCCTCGGGTTGGCTGAATTCAGACAGGATTTCCAGCGCTGTGACGGGCCCGACGCCGGGGATGCCTTCTGTGTAGTCGGATCCCAGAAGGTGGGCCATGCTGATGAGTTTCTCGCGCGTCAGGGAGAATTCTTTTTCGAGGTCGCTGAGGAGGTAGCATTCGACGAATTTGGCTTGGTTGAACATGTTCTTGTAGACGCGTGTGCCGCCGAAGAGAAATGTGTCAGAGTCGTCTGTTACGATGCCGTCGACTAGGCCAAGACGGACTAGTTCAGCGCATTGGGCTTCAGCTTCCATAGGGGCAGTAACATACGGAAGCCCGAAAAGTTTGAGAAGTTGTTGGCACTCTTGTATCATGATTTGGTTGACTTCATCTGCGTCTCGACGGTCTTTCTTCTGTTGATTCCTTAAGGCTCTGAGCTCACGTTCGTACTCTTCCGCAGTTTGGAGAGTGGACTTCTGGTTCAACTCTGATGCAAAACGGGCGTGCTCCTCTGCTTCTTTGGCCAATTGGAGAAGGAGTTCTTCGTCTTCGGAATCCGAATACTGGTCCGTATCGTCCTCCCCAAATGCCTCTCCATCAAGGGTGTCGTCAATCGGCACAGAAGCTGCAGCGTCTCTACTGGCTCCTCTAATGTCCTGCAGTGGTTGAAGAGTTGTCGGTGCCTCTGCCATATCCACATCTTCAAATACAGGCGACGGTGACTTGGTGCCAGCAGTTACAATCTCATCGCCTGCAGGCTTTAAAGGGCCCACGTTTTCTGTAGAATCTTCCAGATCACTAGCTTCCCACTCAAAGAGCTCCTCATCCGAGCCTTGAGGTTCAGTAGCTTGAGACAGCCCTGGCTTAGTTTCTCCAGGCTGACGGCTATCTTGCTCTTCCGAGCTTGGAGGCTCTCCTCTTATCTTATCCGCAATACCACTCATCCTGGGCTCCGAGTCTACCGGAATAGCATCATCGATTGTCCTACCAGGTCTCCGTCCCTCGTCTAAGGCGTCGACATCAATAACTTCGTTATCCTTTCTATTGGTCAGAGGCTGGAATTCGTGTCTGAACGTGTCGACATTCTCAAAACGCCTGCCATTGACCTCACTCTCTTCAACTCGCCTCTCAGCTTCAAGCCCTCTCGACGCGTCCCCTAAAAACCAAGGCGGTAACGGCGTAGGCGCTTTATCCGTCTCCTTCTCAAACCCTCCAGCCTCCTCATCTCGATCAGGCCTTTTCTTTCTACGCAGCAATGACCTACTAAAATCCAATTTCTCAAACGGTAGGGGCCCATCAAATGGATTTTTGGCCTTTGACGTGCTCGCGACTGCTACTACAGATGCTGATGACTGAGCGACATTGCTACTCTCGCCAGTCCGATTAGATTCGGACTTTAGCTGGGTCTGTGTTCTCCTGGATTTGTTTAATACGGCTTGGAGGTCCATGTCGTCGTCATCGTCGTCGTCGCTGTCTCCATGAGCCAACCCTCTCAGTCGGCTTGTGTTGCCAGTTGTTCGGCCGATCTCTCGCCCCTTGCCCTTGCCAGAGGGATCTGGATCTTCGAGTTGCTGGCCGAGTGATAGGGCGATTGCTCGATCGAGGCCTTCGTCCTCGTCATCGCGTACAGGAGTGAGAGCGTCGAGAGACATGGCGATGGCTCTGTTGAGGTCGTCGTCCTCGCCATCATCGAAGAGGTCGTCGAATTGATAATCGTTGACGTCTTCCCATTCGTTATCAGATTCATCTTCTCCGACAAATAATGAATTTGGATTTTCGACTCTAGGCCGCCATGGCCTTCGCCTTGGTTCACCACTATTCTGTCTTCTAGCTTCGTACAGCGCATCCCTTTTCCTTTCAATCTCTCCCATATCGTAATCTCCATTGATATCTAGCGGTATGACTGCCATATTCGGCCGTCTTGGTAACCGATTCAGCCCGTCAATAGGCACGTCCTCAAATGCATCTTCATCCTCCCACCTCCCATCATCCTCACTCTCCTTTCCCCGCTCACCCAACCCCTCCACATCAATCGGCTTACTCCTAGCCCCCTCATCCTTATCCTTCCCTCCCACAACTCCCAGCGCCCACCCACCCTCAACCCCATCATTCTTAACCAGCACATACTCTCTCCCCTTCTCTCCTGCGACCCTCGCGGTGCCACTAACCCACTCCTCATCATTCATCCCATTGATATTCATCAGTCTCTGAGTCAGCTCATTCCTCTCCTTCACCCTCTCGATCTGAAACTTCGAAAATGCCATCCGATCCGGAAACATCGAGTCCAATTGATCCTTCGACAACCCCATCCTCAGCCTCGAGCGCAGCCGCGCAGCGTTCAAGATGTTATACCGGTCCTCTGCAGGTAGCGACAGAAAAAAGGGAGAGCTGAAGTCGATTTTGGAAAAGTCGTACACACTAACCTCCTCGCCTGTGTGGAATTGGCGAGCATATTCTTCGAGTTCCTCGGCAGACATGATGCGCGGGTCGTTAGGGGCACCCATTTCGGCGATAGAGACAGAGAGAGAGGGAAGGTGGTAGGCGTCTTGTTTCTTGAACTTGCGGTTTTGTTCGCGCTCTTGAGCCGTCAGGTGGAGTTCTTCGACATAGACTAGATCTTCGGGAATATCTTCCTCCACCATATTATTCTGGGTAGTATGCCTACATGAAACCAGTCAGCACCGGCACAGCACCTGGCCCTCGTAGGTAGACCTCACCTCTCCCGTTCCCTCCTCTGCCTCTCAACCTCCTCTTCCACCCTCCTCCTCATCTGTACCCTCAAAATCCGCTCCGCAGTAACCCCCGCATCTTCCCTCCTCCCCTCCCTCCTCCTCCGCCTCCCCGAAATAGTCTCCCTCTTCAGCGTCGGCGCATCCCCGTCGAACACAAAAACTGGCTTAATACCAAAATACAACAGTTTAACAATCCGCCGAAAAAAACCCACGACATGCGAATTCCGCAACGCGTTTCCCTCCTTATCACGCACAGCTTTGAGGAACTGGTAGATCCATATCGAAGCGTCGACTGCGAGACGCTTCTTATTGAGCGTCTCGAGCTTTGTGGGTCGTGCAGCGGGTTGGAGGACCGTCCAGAGGCCGTGGACACCCATGGTTCAGAAGGACCGAGCTTGTATCGCTCGGGGTACAGGGCCGGGTTCAGGAGGGCATCATTATTTCGTTAAAGGCTCGTTATGGAACTGCGCCGCACAGAGCACTGAATCAAATCGTCATGACGTCCTGCTACATCTCGCCAAATCACGTGTTCAACATAAGATCCTACATCCAGCCCAAGTTACACCAAAGAAATTTGCTTATAAAAATTCCTAACATTCCACCACCTACTTTCTTCTAAAGAGGTAGTACGAACCCCTCTAGTTTACCTAAAACCTCCTTAGAGCACCTTAAGGAATTAATGAATTTCTGAGCTCTGCGGAAATATTTGGATGAAATACTTATTCGCTTGCGAATTTTATACCGGTTACTCCTATGAAACAAAGGAAAATTCTCCAAAGTCTCTACTACACCCTCGGATCACGCATGAAAATCCCCGTAGATAGCTACAAGCTTTCTTGATGCAAGAAATATCTGCTTGTAAGAGATCACATCTCCGCCCGACGAGTTTCTGATATCCAGGTTGGACTGCTCCACCAAAACAACCTCTATATTTGAAGACTAGCAACTCCTCAAAATGGGGCACCCCAGCCTACATCTTCCGTTTTTTTTAAACAGAAAATCAAGGGCATCAATTGTCGGAGGAAAGGAAATCGAGCTACGATTCAGAAGTTCCAGAAGCGCAGAGTTTGCTTGCTAGACTCTTTGGCTGGCACTGGGTTAACTAGCTAATAGGGATATGTGCGTCAACGCATGAATTGTATAGCTGTGGATGTCGATGTTGAGACATTTTGTATTATTTTTAGGGGAATCAGGTGATATGGCTGGTTGGAGATGATTCGTTATTTTGATTGGTCGAATATTACATTTAATAGCATTCATGCTAGGACACAAATCTCACACTCTGATCAACTCAATTGCGAATCACATAATCTCCTCAATCGCACCAACATTCACCAAAAACTGTCGCTTCTATCTTGATTTCAAATTTTCGACACGCTACCAGCCGCCCTTAATACCTATACTAAGCTGATAATAGAAGAGAACACGACAGTAATACAAAAGCAAGGAAAAGGATCAAGCTAACAACAAAAACATCGTCATCAATTCGTGGCAGCCTGAAACAACACCATGAAAACGCCATGGTGCTTTGATACAAGCCTTCGGGTTAAGGAGCTCATGACGTCAAAACGTCGCACAAGACCGCCACAGTATGGAAATAAGTTTTGCTCAAAGAAGTGCCCGCAACGGTATTGTGAAACAGGAAAGCTTACATGCAACCACGTCGTTGCCATCATTGTATCTGCTCATAGAAGCTGATGCGTAGATATTGCAGATCGTCATTCTCCTGTGCATTTCAAATTTGTAACTGCGGACGGGTATAGAACTTAGAGTTCGAGGGAAGAGACTAACTTGCGAAAGGACAATATATATCGTCCCAACAATCCGGTTGCCCGCAAACATGGAGCAGTAAGTCTTAGACATCGGAAAAATTCGTTGCAAGAGACGAGATATAAGCTCATCGTGTTGCATGCCACTGTATAAGGTCATGTTTTTGCGGTGCTGGATACTGCCGGAACCGTTTTTGCCAATATTTTTCAATTTTGCTTGGCTGATATCCACTAAATCTGATGTGGAGCTTGCCGTGAAAGCGATAGGTGCTTGGCATCGATGCATATGTGCGTAAATGGTTAGAAATTCGCCTCAAAGGATCATTGCATCTCATGCTCTGCGTCACCCCGCTCTTCGAGAACTCATTTAATAGCTCTGTGGTAGAACAGAAGCCGGCTTCACATACAGTTAGTCTAGTTCATAAGAGAAAGAGAGAAAAACCCATCCAATACTTACCGGACTATGCATCATGCTATTCCTCTTGCTCCTTCCCTTCTTGATATGATTCTTCAAAGCGCTCGAATCAAGAGGCTTAAGCAATTCAAAGCTGCAAAGCAACTCGGCCGATACGGACATGACAGCTCCCCAATTATCAAATTCGCCACAATACTATGCCAATCCCGGGTTAGCTAATCGTTCTCCAATATCGATGCCAGGGGAAGGAAAACTTACATTCGGAGCTGAGAAGACAGTAACTAGGATCCTATCACTAAAAAATTCATAGCCATCTTCGACAACCATGTGCGCCCGGCAAACGAGATCAAAGTCATGACGCTGCAAGAAGTCCATAATAATTTTCTTTCCAAAGCAATAGCTCACTCCACGCTCATTCGCCTCCCAGTCATTCTCCATATCCGCTGGGTCACTCCATAGGAGATCGTTCAAAAGCCCATAATCTGGAACATCAGTTGGGCGAGCAATCTGTCGAATGTCGTCCATGTGTGACAGTGAGGGCGAAAGTCCACCATGGACGCAGAAAATCTTCCCGGCAACGATGGCGGCAATAGGAAGTGTATTGAAGGTGTCCACAAAGGTCTTCCAAATCTTGACGTTGCATCGTCGCTTGCATTCATCATAGAATCCATATACGCGGGTCACGTTCGCACACTCGTGATTTCCGCGAAGCAAAAAGAAATTTTCGGGAAACTTCAATTTGTAGCACATGAGCAGGAGTATAGTCTCCAAGCTCTGTTTTCCCCGATCAACGTAATCGCCCAAGAAGAGATAGTTTGAGTGTGGCGGAAATCCACACATCTCGAACATGCGAATCAGATCGGTGTATTGGCCGTGGACATCCCCTACAATCTTGACCGGCGCAGAAAGCTCGACAAGTGCGGGCTGGGATAGGAAGACTTCTCGTGCAGCTGAGCATATAGCCGTAATCTCTGCATTCTTAAGGCAAACAGCCTTGGTGACTTTCCCAGCATAGCCAGCATCCAGGAGGCGACCAATCATTTCGTCTAGGTCAATAGAGCGGAGGGCACCTATCCCCATGCTCGGTGAACCACTGCTAGCCCCCTCATCCGTACTTGCACCAATAATCTCTGCGGAGCGTGGATTGATCATATTCTCTCGTTTGACAAGGATAGATTCCTTCGGCTGCAAGAGATGGGATGGTTGATGAAGGCCTGTGGGAGGTCCTTCAGAAACATGATCCACCTCTCCGCTCCTCTGAGCCTGATCAAGAGATTGATGGCCATGTCCAAGTGAGGCCGACTGTGTTGGCGATGGTGGAGGCATTAGAGCCTCTGACAGGGGTGACGAGGCAAGGTCGTTAGTAGCCGACTGTATTGAGGACCCCGAGAATCCCCGAGCAGACCTTGATGCGCCCGATCTCGCGCTTGTCGAAGACTTGACAGACGCGGCATCAGATTTGTCGGCGGCTGAGGAATTTGGTGCTGGAGGACCAGCCAGTGCAGCAGATGAGCTTTTCGGGCTATCTGTCTTGTCGGCCTTTGCACTTCCAGGTATCTTTGACCGAATAGAGCCACGGATCGACTTCACAGACTCCTTCGTGTCCGACTTGCTGAAAGACGGATAGGACTCAAGCCCATCACCAACTGAAGCTGATGAGGCATTGTTTGATCCTCCTTTGGATCCACCTCCATTCTTAGACGACGTCTGGCCCATGACTGCGTCTAAACAAATCTCCTTCGATCTGCCTCTAACCTTATCGATTCCGCCCGACGCGCTTAGGTCTGAGACAGTAGGTGTTCGGTAATTATTTCCCGAGAGATAAATGTACTTGTTGACCCGATTCGCCCAGCGACAGACGAGGCTGTCACCCAACTACCCTTCTTTTTCCCTTGCGGAAGATAAAGCTAGGGGTCTTGTGCCACTGCCACTCAGTCGTGATAAGTCGAAGATCGAGTTGGCCGAGGCTAACGTGAGGCTTATCCTTCTCAATCCTGTGAATTCGTTCCCCAGGATTGGCCAAGGGATTTAGACTTCCTTAAACTCCCGCAACTGTGTAACCAACGCTCTCTCTCTCTCTCTCTCTCTCTCTTTGATATTTGAAATGTCCAACTCTACTGGCGGAGGACTCCTGATTTCGATTCGATGTGAGAGCGCGCGGAGCGAGTTCGATGAGCGAAGCGCCTTGAGAGTTAAGTATTCCTTGGGATTATTGTTATCGTAGAAGCTTTCCACAGTAAGCCAATCAACCAGTCTTACGGAGGTTCAAAGAGCGTCGAAAGGAAAAACAAGAAACGAGCTTCAACGAAAGGTCGCGTCGTGGTTGTCCCTGTATGACCGGTAAAACCCGTGTTGATGGAGAGAGGCGGAGATAGCGGCGGAGGAGGCAGTGACTCAAATTTCTGCTGGTCCAGCTTTGGTGGGTCGTGAAGTGTGATCGGTGGAGGTGCTTTCACTTAGTTTGAGGATATTACTGCGGCTGTGCAATGTTGCAGCAGTCTCGTCTGTCCAAGGTGTTGAAGGAAGCCGGTGTTAGGAGCTCGGTGGCGTAGGCGTAAGGTTGACAAAGCACTAGCGCCTAGATGCAAACGGAAAAAGTATAGCGGAATAGAGTCCGCAAGGTGTCGCTGGTCGCTGGTAGAGATTGAGAAAAAAAGGTCCCTCACGCGTCCAGAAACTTCCCGAGGCAGAGCAGGTCGTGTCTACAGACGAGACCATGTATCAGATAAGCAGAGCAAGCCGCAGAGTGGTTTGAGGAGTTTATTTGTGTAACATACTGACGTGACGGTCGATATGGGGATTAGCCTGTGAATGCCTAAGGCAGCTTTTGCTATTGGTGATGTCGACGGCACTGCAAAAGAAGGCGCAACAATTTTGCGCTAATTCGCCGCAAACGTGTTTTGCGATGACTCTTTATTGATGATTGGCTTTCGGTGGTGCGGTTGGACTAGGCGTTCTAGTTCCGTAATCAGATCGTCAATCCGGTCCGTGCCGAACGTTAGTCGGTGTTAGTTAGCAAGCACCGACGAGTACAAATAAGGCAGGGAGTGAAATGTATTCAGGTAACAGCTCTGGGCGGATAGATCACTGATGGCAATGAGGTCAAAGTTACGAGCGGGCGGGACTGACTTGGCAGACTTGATGGATCTGATCCAGCCACCAACTCGGTCAGGAAGGTGGATTTGGCGGGGAAGCCTCCCATTTATCGGATTTCGGCACTTCTCGAACAAATTGCTGTCCATATCGAATCGCAGGACTAGAGGTGCTGCTGCTCACGAGACTCCATCGACTTCACGAATCTTTGCCCAACAATGCAGCTAGGATGCTGCACGTTCTAAAACTTCCCTCAAAACCAAGATTGTCATTCCTCTGTGTAACTTTTCAGGCTGCGTTTCCAGCAACGACGTATCAGGAAACAGGGTTTTTTTTCTTCTTTTTCTGCCTTTCTTCCTACTGGAATTTTCGGTTTGGTCTCATGGTCGGTTCACACGGCAACAATTGTTCCAGTAATAGTCCGTGAAAGCTCGGAGGCGCGAGATTGTTCTTAAAGTACCTAAGAAGGGCAAAAGAAAGCTCAATTAGGCCTCAGCCATTGCAGCAGCCACGCAACATACCAAAGCCTGCAGTCACTGCATCTAGAGGTGTCAAGTAGCCAGACACATGACATGAGGTACGGCGTGCGGCACAGCTCTGGTTGTCGATCCCGAAGAACCGCAATCTCTATTTGCGCATCAGCAGCGGGAGTCAGCTTCGATAGCTGAATAACCAATTGTATCTATCGTGGGTGTCATCCATGACTTTCAAGGACTCCTGTTAAAGCCTTGAACGTGTCGTAAAACCCCAAGATGATGCCCTGATCGTATGCTAGCCCTCGCATAGACGTAAAGACCGGAGCTATGTTCAAGCTATCCCCAAGCTATCCTCAAGACCTTGTCGATGCTGTCTCTCTCCCTGCAATTTCTTCTACTTCGATCTTGGTGATATATGCTCCGGGAACGACTACCAGACCAACAAAGCGACTCATCATGTCTACCGTTGCTTTACCCTCCTCTGTCGATTTTTCTGCAGCTGAAGGTGGTGGCGGACG
The DNA here is from genome assembly GCA_022345685.2 of Nothomitra cinnamomea. NCBI lineage: Eukaryota > Fungi > Ascomycota > Geoglossomycetes > Nothomitra > Nothomitra cinnamomea. The sequence continues at coordinate 8,126 of JAJDMX020000205.1, read as the reverse complement.
GTATTCATGCGTGCCAGCAAGGATTACGTTTCGATCCTGTGGGGGTCCGGAGTAAGCAATGATCGGGATGCAAGTGGGGTGATGAGGAAGGGAGTTCAGCTACTTTGTCCGTGCATTTCATTTGCCCAATGAACATCCGGGTGTCCGTGGTGTGAATCCTCAGTTGACGATTGAGAAGAGTCTGCAGATAGGCAACAGCTTCTGCGTTGTTCATCTCTCGGCGTTTTCTTTTGAGATTAAGGTTGATCACATGAGGTTGGGGTATGTATGTACCGTGCTGTGTTACGACTTTAGAAGGTTACCTTGATATGTTATCGCCGGATTTGGTAGTGGACTTTTGGAAATCTCGGAGTCTTACTCCAATTTACACGCGCCGAGTCACAAGTGCTTACTCTGTGCTAGTTGCTATAATTACGATCTTAACGACGAAAATGGTGTTTTAGAAAAACTCACTAGGCAATTTTCGCCCTTACTAGTTGTTTGGTCCTTAGACAACTACTAACAGAGGTCGAGGCAAGGGGGATAGATCACGAATATTTTCCCGCAAACAGAGATTGAATAAAACGAACTGATGCATCAAGGTTTCATTCGGAGGATGGTACAAAACGGCAGCACATTGATCACCGCAACTCTTCCCCAGCCAGTTTAAACATTGTCCTCCCGTTCTACAAAGAAACCGTGATCTTGTCCCACGATGTGTCAACCCCATATCCGGTTGAACAAAGATGCCAGTCGATTGTAGGAAAGATATTTTTTGAGAGCCGGCTGAGAATCTAAAACTTGTTGAACTGCTTGACCTGCTTGCCAGTACGAGGAAGTACGCGGAGAACATTGAATCGGACCTAACAGTAGAGTTTCGTCAGTACTAAGCTTGAATTTTCGATTCTTAACAGTAGCTTTGCTCCACGACGAGCGTGCATTCCATCAAAATCTCCCCATAGCCATCTCGAAAATTCGACGTACCGTCTTGCTCAATGGCCGACATTGCCCAACGGTGACCTGATCACCTTCCTCAACACGGAATGCCGGCGAGACGTGCGCAGCAAGGTTCTTGTGTCGCTTCTCGTAACGGTTATATTTTGGGATGAAATGTAGGTACTCGCGGCGGATGACGAGGGTACGATGCATCTTAGTTGATATGACGGTGCCAGTGAGGATACGACCACGGATTGAGACGAGACCAGTGAATGGACATTTCTTATCTGTATATAGGCTCCAGTTAGTACAGGCCACCAACAGCCATGAATCGCGCAAAATGATCGAAACATCAAATCCGCGAATAGTATCCATTGTGACCGGACAGATCCCTCAACTCCACATCGACAAGCACCGTGAGAGCAACGCCTATTCTCCGCCCGGAACAAGAAACTTGTTAAACCCATCGATCCCTTTCAAAACATACCGATATATGTTCCCTCAATTGCGGTCTTTGGTGTCCTGAATCCCAAACCAACGTCTTTGTACCATCTTCGGCCACCCTTGCCAACCCGTTTCTTCGCAGCCTTCGACTTTGAGTTAAGGAAGATATGCGGTTGCTTTTGGAAAGCCCGCTCGGATTGTACAGTCAATTCGGTCGCCATGACTGCGGTGTTGGGTTGACTGATGGTTGTCGTTCGTTCGGCGTGATGTCGATTTTCGCTGTCAGCTTGGCTGTTAGCCGCGATGTTGGAATTTTGGTGAGGGACTGCTGAGGGTTGAGCCCTCAATCGCGCAAGCGAACGATGGAGCCTCATGATTAATATCACGTGCTAGCCTTCCAGAAAAGCTAATCCGAACTCGGTTACAAGCTCGGGTGGTAAACAAACAACGCGACTCCCCACCTTGCCTGGTGCGACAACGTTCCGTAATGTATCTCCGCGCAGCGTCGCTCATGGCTTTTCTTGCATGATAGCAACACCAAGAGCATAATTTTAATCTGGAACTGGATTACTGTCAAATTGCGCAAATATGGCTTCAACGGACAATACCATACCGGCCGTGCAACGGCAACGGCGCTCACGCAAGTCGATTGCACATATGCCATCGCCTGACAAGTCGAATATCGTCGGGGACAAGGAGAATCGGACCGTCGACATTGGTTCCATTTCTGGTGTCGATGCATCCTCTACGCTTACGGGAAAGCCTTCCAGGAAGCTGAGGAGTAAGAGCATCGGTCCTGGTGGTTTGAATGAGAGTACAGGGAATCGGCGAAAGGCAAGCCTAGACCTATACGAATCCGCTTCGTACGGTATCACGCATCTTTGGACTGGCGTGCTAATATTAAATTCAATTAAATTCAGTCGGTGGCGTCCGTCCCTGTTAAATCTATATTGAAACCAACGATCCCACTATCTCCACTCCAAGAAATACCAACCCTAGCCGCCTCCCGAAAAGCTGCTCAAAAGGGGAAGAACGCAACAGAGACGGCAAATACTTCGACTGCAACAAGCGCGCCTCTCAATGACCTTTACCCGAACATTGCGTGCTTAGTTAATGATGGGGCTTCTGGAACTGTGGCTCCTGTCGAGGGCCTTGCCGATCCATTTGCCAGTACACCTGCTAAGCCGAGCGAGACAAAGGTTAGCTTAAAGACGGAAGAGGAACAACAAGCGGCTGCGAGAGAACGCGAGGAGAAAGATAAGCGGGAGCTGGAGAAGCAGGAAATTCTCGAACGACGGGATGCCCGTAGGAAGTCACTTGGTAATTGTCGTCCACCACATATTCAAAGTAAGCATTTGCTGACTACCCTGCAGCCAACCGTCGGGTCTCGTTTGCACCGGAAGCAACTCTTCATACGTGGGATGTTGTGGAATATTTCCAGGATTCCACTACATCTTCAGCTTCAACGAACTCGACTCGTCGGGCTTCTGCAATGTCCACTGCTTCCAGTGTAGCACAATCCCCACATCCTAGCTCTGATCCATCAGAGCCACCGTCGACACCTCCCGAGCAAGTCGAAGATGAAGATGCGGTCCTATCTCCGGCCCCTCAACGTCAGCTTCATCAAAAGAAGCGTCGCCGGCGTAGCTCGGTTGTCCCTCCGATGAACTTCAATAACCCAGATGACGAAGAGGATCTCTCCTCGAGCCCATTCAGTGGCGACGATACTGCGAATCAGACCTTTGTGACAGCAAACGGGGACAATAATTCGGCATCTTCTGGGAGTGATTCTGATGATGACGGTGACAGTACTATGATGAGTTTGGATGATGGAGACACAGTTCAATCTGTTCGTTCTCGTCGGTCTAGTGATGGTTCAAACACAGGTTCTAGCGGACGACTTGAAGAGGCCTTGCGCCTCGCAGCTCAACAAGCCGGGACTCAGGGTATCGAATATGACGAGCATGGTGACCTGACAATGGAGCTTGCAGATGACGAAGTTACAGCAGCCTTCCAGCCATGGGTGAAGAAGAACGCTGCGAAAAATCTGCAGGATCTTACTTCTTTTGGAGATCAAGAGAACCAGAATCCATTCTCGCCAGCCTTCAAAGCTGGAGCTTCAAGCAAAGCAGGACCAGACCAGCCGAACGACGACGATGAGATGACGATGGATATGACGGTGGCTGTCGGCAGTATCTTACAAGCACAGAATAATAAGAAAACCGTTGGTGGAAAGCGTCGCAAATCAGTTGCACCATCCCGACGACGAGGTAGTGTCAATCGCCGACGATCCTCTGGAGAAGGCTCGTCAATGGGAGACGAGACGATGGACTTTACAATGGCAATTGGGAGTATCCAACCGGGTACTAAACAAACGGAAGATGATAGCATGATTGATGGGGATGAAGATATGACAATGGAGCTCACAGCAGTTATTGGGAGTTTACTTCCTCCTGAGCCGGAAACAAATAGGAGGAGCAGGAGGAGCTCTGCTAGTCGGCAGTTACTTCAGGAAGGACGAAGACGGGAGAGCGGTTCCTCACCAGAAGACGAGCTAGATATGGATGTTACAATGGCAATTGGAGGTATTCTGCCATCTGGATCTGGTAATGACGCAAACGAAGAAGACGACTGGACTATGCCAATGGATGTAACAACTGCCCTTGGCAGCATCCTCCCTACTGGTACTCGATCTCAAGCTAAGGCAGTCATGGAGATAGAAACCGATCTTGGTGAGCTTGCGAGCTCTCCATTTCAAGCAGAAGTCTCGGCAATGTCTCCTCCCAAGTCGTCCGTCGGAGTTCATGTCTCTGCTGTTGCGTTGGCAACAGGAAGCCCCAGTCTATCAAGTGCAAAAGGCAAGGCAGCCAACCGGAGAAGCAATGGTGGCAGATTGTCTTCAACTCCTAATTCTGCAAAGAAACGCTCCTTGCTACCAGTAGAGCCTACAACGCCTTCAGAACAGCTTACACCTGAACCTCTTAAGCCTTCCACCCCTTCAAAGACTCCAACTCCCAAGTCGGTGGCGTTCCGATCTGCGTCCCCAAAGAGGCTTTTCAAGGATGCAATCAAGAATGCTGCGTCAACACCAAAGTCGGCAACACCAAAGCCAAAGAATATCTTCATGCAGGATGACAAAACAGGCGCAATCACTCCAAGTATTATTCTAACACCACGTCCTCGGCAATCTTCTGGACTCGGCATCGATAAAGAGGGTCTAGGCTCTCCACGTGTTGCAGCTCTGCTTGATCGCCGACGTTCTATTGGCGATGAGGCAAGGGCTTTTGTTCCCAGCCTCGCTGAAGGTCAAGCTCATATCGTTTGTTTCGAAGATCCTCGAGCAATGGAGTCAGAACTCGAGAAAGAGCGAGAGGAAGATGAGCAGCGGGAAGCACTTCGAAATCAAGTTGACGACGAAAAAGACATCACGGCCAATCTGAGGGAGATGATTGAGAGCTTGACACCTAAGAAGAAGAAGCTTAATGGGCGTAAGAGCTTGGCTGTTGGCGCGGCTCGAGGTCTTTTGGGAAAGAGACCCGCGGAGCTTGATGAGGATGATGATGAATCAGACCGCAGTGCGAAGAAGGCTAAGGTTACTAGAGAGTTAAGTCCGGTCAAGAACGTCAAGCTTCGCCCGCCTCCGTCAAAGGTTGAGACTACTGGGAGGATTACGAGAAAGAGTCTCTCTGCGACTTCGGGGAATACTCAGTCTGCTACGAGTTCTCCAGCTAAACCGCAAGGCAAAGGGGCTGACACTGAAGCTGTTTCTGGCGAGTCCGTAGCGCTCAATGATAAAGATGCTGAAGAGGAAGTCGAAGAGAGAATCCATCTTCAGGATTTCCTTAACTTGACTAGCATTCGATTTATGGAATTAAATACTACGAAGAGGAGATATACAGTTGCTCCCAATGTCATGATTGAGGGTAGCGGAAAGAAGGCTCAGGCTGATGGGAAGCCGACTGGAAGTAACGCCGAGAATAGTTCAGGCGCAAGTCTAGAGAGCTGCGTTGTTGCAGGGGCTTGCACTGTCCCGATGTTGGAATTGTATCAGCACGTAAGTTGCTCTTTCCTGTCTAGGCTTTGCGCTTTCGCTAAGACTAATTATGGTATAGTCCTGCCACGAGTTGAAACGATACATTTCCGAAGGACGAAGGATTGTTCGTGAGATTGAAGCGGATACCTTTGAGGAGAATCCACCACTGTTTCAAGAGTACATCACCGCTACGCCAGATGTCAAGTATATCATGGATAATCAGTTTAAGAACGTCAAGACTCATGCTAGGTTGTTGAGTAAGGCTATGTGGTATGAGTGGCGCATGGGGCTTCTTTCTGGGCTTCAAGAGGGATTGGATAAGGCTAAGCAGGGCATGGAAGTTGATGAGGCTGTCTTGAAGAAAGAAGAGGATTTGTTAGAGCCGGTTGTTCCGGCGTTGGCTGAGGAGTATGAGAAGTTAAAGGCAGAGCAGGAGTTGCTACAAGCTCTGGCGAATGAACTGGCGAATTGTGATCAGGATGAGCTTCAGGCTGCTAGAGATGAGCTAGAGGCTGTTGAAGCTGAGATTGAAGAGAAGCGGAAGACTCTGCGGGAGATGCAGGCGCAGGCTAAGGAGAAGGAGGAGAGGATTGAGATGGTGGTTGAGAGGATCGATGAGTGTAAGAAGGAGATTGCAGAGGCGGAGAGAGTGAGGGAAGAGTGTAGGGGGTGGAGTGCTGGTGAGGTTGCTGCTTTGAAAGGTTCGTTCTCTGTCACTTATCTGAATTGCGTGGGGGGTAGGCTGACAAGTGTGTATAGACAAGGCGGATGAGCTGGAGAAGAAATACGGCTGGACTATCGCTTCTGCGTCGGGTACAAGTCTCACGATGACGTACCGTCGTGACGTTCAGGTTGTCTTTGACGTTGCATCTTTCTTACCCAATGATGGATCCCGTCCAGCTCTGAAGACGGAGAATTCTCTGATTGACGTCTCGTACATCGCCGGCCAGCGTGAATTCCACCCCCAGCCACTCACGCCATCAAAGTCTTTCATCCTCTCTAACCTCAGCAACCACCTCGCTGGACTCAAACAATCCGCCACGAAATTAAAGGACTTTCTTGGGATCGTAAGCGAAGCGTGGGATAAATCCGCGGCTCTAGCAGAGGATATCCGACAGTTGACCCTCTTCTACCCTACTGACGTTGCTGTTTCGGGTGAGGATAGCGCCAAGTTGCACGTGAAAGCTAGCCTACTCGTACCGGACAAGAGCACGAAGGTCGAGGCTGTGTTTGAGGTCACGTTTGGGATGAGCTTGGGAGTGGAACCGAGTGCGAGAGTCGTGTATGGAGAGAGGTTTAATGAGAAGAATATGGGTGAGTTTTTGAAGGGGAGGATCGCGGGGGGGTGGGGAGAGGCGGTTAGGGAGTTGGGGGAGAGGTTGGGGAGGGGGAGGAGGGTGTGAGGTGGGGTGGGGTGGTGGATAGTATCACATACTTTGTTGAGACTGAGGTGTAGGTCGGTGGCTACGTGTGTTTCTCTGCGTGTTTTTCTTCTATCCCTAGGCTCTGGAGTGGGATGAGATGAAACGAGATGAGGCGTTTGGGTGGCTTGTGGATTGTCCATTCAAGTTGTGCCGAGTGCATGTCATAAAAGAAACGGGACATACTGGTTTACAGTGCTTAGATCACAGTTTTCGCCCTGCGAGAGAGATGTTTCTCGTCGTGCTTTCATGTCCCCGTTACCCAACCAGAAGAACCCTGCTACAAACAAACTGATGATGTGCCATCCATCCTCGATCACCGCATCACCCCTGCTAGTTCGACTTCAGGCTCGACCCATCAATCGATCGTACTGCGCGTACCAAGTAAGCATGGACATACCCACCTTCCAGCCTCGCAGGAGATAGCTGCGTCGTACCACCCCCTCCCCTCCCCCAGACCGGTGGATTGGGAGTTAAGGGTGAGGGTAGGGGTCCTTGTATGCTTGGGTAGCTTGGTGACGGGACTGTCTGTGTGGTTGTGAAGCCGGTGAGGCCGAAGGGGTGGTGAAAGGAGGGTGAGGATGGGGCTGGAAAGGGGGGATTGTCGGGTCGTATACGCTTGTGAAATGATGAAGTTCTTGGGTGGTGGAAGCTGAGTTTTTGTTTTAAGTTATTGGGTGGGTGGGTAGGTAGGTAGGTAGGTAGGTAGTGGCTTGTCGCCCCAGAGATATCGTATGTATTAGACTGCTGATATACTAACCAAGCTAAGCCAAGCCGCTTTGCCTAGTCCCCGGCTGGCTGGTGTTTGATTGTATGTATGTATGTATGCACACACGTACGTACGTAACGACTGGGGCTGGGGCCGAGGTTAAGAGAAGAGCCTGTGCGTACGTTGAACCCCGCTTACTTCCAAGAGCCCTATGCTATATGTAACTTGACATTTAACGCCCATACATTATGCGAATATCTCCTACGCCCACACCACCCGTCCCATCCCTACCACCCGTACCCCACCCACCTTCCCTCTCCCCCCTCCCCCCCACCAACACGGACCCCACGCCCAAACCCCCCCTTCCCAAGTTCCTCCTCAAACTCCCCCAACCCACTCCACCGCGTCGCATTCAAATGCACGAACCCCCCCTCCCAAGCAGGATCACTGACGTAGCTCTCGTACGCTTTGTAGAGCGGGACGCGTGTTCGGGGTGGGTGGAACGAGTGTAGGGAGGTGAGGAAGCGGGTTAGGAAGGTGGTGCTGTAGGTGGAGAGGGTGGCGTTTGTGGGGTGGGTGGGGAAGGGAGGGGGTCACTCCACAA
>JAJDMX020000204.1:0-71794 GCA_022345685.2 Nothomitra cinnamomea | reverse complement strand
GCCTGCATGGTCGGCATGTTTATCCAAGCGGCGCTATGGGCCCCGCTCGCGGCGTTTCTGCCCGAGATGTTCCCGACCCACACCAAAACTCCCCGGCTGTAACCACACCGCCCGCACACCCGCCTCCTTCGCTTCTCTGAGTACCTTCAGCGTCGCGCCCGGCGGCGTGATGATCGAGACCGAAGTTTCGCTCGGGGCAGGGAGAACGGAGACGGAGGGGACGGTGGGGTAGGGGGTCGTGGAGTGTGAGGGGACGGAGATGGATGGGGCGCGCGGGTTGATGGGGTGGACGGGGAGGGAGTGGGCGAGGTACCATGCGAAGACTGCGAAGGGGGGGCGCGTTAGAGGAATGGATTGGGTCAAGGGAGGGTGAGAATGTTATATATATATATATATACCTTTGTGTCCGAATTTCTCGGGGTCAGAACTCGCGCCCACGACGGCGAACTGGGGGGACGAGAAGAAGGTTTTCACGGGTGAGGACATTGAGGCTGAGCGGGTGATGGGCATTTAGTGTTGAGGCTGAGGGTGTGGAGGGACGTAGAGAAGGTGCTGAGTTTAGCAGGTGGGATTTATATCTGGTTGTTGTGGTGTTTGAGGTTAAGTGCGTTTTGGATTTAGAAGGATTATGGGAGGTAGAGCTCGTTTATCGATAACGTCATTTTACCGAGGTTATGTTGTCGTCGTCGTCGTCGTCGTCGTCGTCGTCGTTGTTGTTGTTGTTGTTGTTGGGTATATTTTTATACATAGGTGCGGGAAGTTGTACTCATAACTGGGTGGGGTTTTAGCGGTGGTGGGTACCTGTATCTCTATGCGCATATGACTATGACTCGGGCTATTATTATTTCTCCTTTTAGTTCAATGGTCCCTTGCTGGAGAAAAACAATATTAATATCCGAATGTCGGCGTGGGACTATCTCAGGTTAACCTGTTAGGGCATCTACCCCGAGATGTGACAGACACACACGACAAACCTCAACCAAAGTAATCCAGATCAGACAGAAATAAATATTTCCTCAGATCAAACCAAACGCATCCCCGCCTAAACGGCAAATCACCATCTCGAAAGAATCAGATACCCCTGTATGCAGCAGTTGTGAAATCGATTTGTATATCGTATCCGTCTCCACCTTGTGCTACCAAATAAACCGCTAATGAATATCAGACGCCCTCAGAATCTATATATGCACCCTTGCGGCGCAAGAAACCCTCCACCAAACCACAGCAACCCACAGCAACCCACACTAACCAACCGAAGGAATTCAGGTCCACCCAGAGCTTCCGAATCGGGGAAAATTCATCGCACGAGTCGGGCGCATTGCAGTAGTCCCGATATATAAATCTCCGATCCCCGCCCGCGTCTCCTGCAGGCCGTTGACCGTCTTAGCGGAACCACCCAAGAGAAAAGTTTCACTTAGCAGTCCGATAAACGCCTCAATCCCCTGATATAGAACCCAGGATTCGCTAGTTGTGTCGGGTTTGTTATCATATTATATATATCTTAAATAATATTCGTGATGAAAAGGCCTCCGAAAATGGAGGGTTTTGACGCTGTTTTTTGATGCCTATCCATCATGGAAAACGTCACCTACCTTATTACCGCCCGGCCATAGATGATTTCCTTGACATCATCCCCGGGAATGAAACAGTTTCTCAGTGATGCTGCATCCAGAAATGGAGAGTCTGGTGACCGAATTTGGACGTATTTCTACAGAGAAGTGCCAGAGGGTTAGCTTTATAGCATAGATTCGGGTCTAATGAGGCTCACAAAGGGTAGTAATGCAATTGTTTATTTTACACTGTAGTTCGCCAGACCAACTCCACAGAGAAGCAGAAAAGCAAATTGACTAGTGGGAGGAATCAGAAGGAATATAGTCCAGATCTCTAAGTTCTTCCAGCTTTGAGCGATCCCTTAGCATCTCCTGACATCTGAACATTGCCAACACTTGGATCCTCTTCTTGATAAGAAGTTGACAATCACCCCATTGAAAGGGAATCGTACGTTCATTCTCGGGGTCAATATCGAGGAAATCGCTGAGTTGGAATTCAATTTGAGGTGGGTTTGCGGCTGTAAGAAGATCCTGTAATGTAGAAGTTAGCATGGAACATCATATTTCTTAATGACTATCTACAATACGACTTCCATCCCGAGTTGCCAATCCGGTCACAGGGTCCTTCTTCCACATTTCCACGAAGGCAGCCGAAATTTGTCCCACCCATATAAACCCTTTGTATGTAGCGGGACCATATTCGCCCTCAAGGCTAAAGTGGGAAGTCTTGAGCTCTGTAGCTTCAGGAAACCCCAGCTGTTCAAAATCCTCATCATCGAGGTCGCGAACTGGACATCGGTATTTCGGTGTCTCCTCAAACCTTGCAAGCGCGAATATCGAGATGCCATTTCTACCCTCGAGCCACATCCTAGCATCCTGAACTAGTTCATCGTACGTCTCGGAAAAGCCAACTTCGAGGACAAATTTGGGTTCTACATCTCCATTGGCATTTTCGAACTCTACCGCGAGATCAGGAATTTTATTCGAACCACTATACCGCCCTCCAAAACCGGGAAATTCCTGGTTTGCAACGGTAGCAATCCTCGTTCGAAGGGAAGTAGGGAGAGTTGACTTTGCAGCATAGAATCCTTCCGCGAAAGTGGACGCAATGGATTCATGCATAGGAGAGGGCATGAATTGGATGATGAGAGTTGAAGTAGACGAATTATACGAATACCTCGGGAACCTAAGGTCATATTAGCAATATCTCTTGAGTGATGCATAAGAGAACTTGGACTTTTCATCTGTCTCAAAAATATTGAGATCATTACTCAGTTTGATCCACTCTTTCATGGACATCTTGATAGAGAGTTTGCTTTCATAGACTTCCAAAGAATTAGGTTTGATCTTGGCTCCGGAACGCCAGTCCTTGAAACGATCAACACACTCGCGAGCCTGATCGTATGGCGATTTGAAGTCTTTCACAACTGCACGCTGCTCTTCTCCCAAAGTAGCTTTGCCTTCCGGAGGGGTTATATTTCGTACAGGATTGAGACACAGAGTAGAGAGAAGAGGACTGGGGGGGCTGTGCGAGGGTCGTGGCGTTAAGGGAGAGCTTCTCCACAAGTCGGATTGCGAGCGAGAAGGCGAAAAATATGCTGGAGGAGAATAGCTATGGTGGTCCCAGCGGTCTCTGTGATGAAAGGGGTCCATAGTGCTTGCTCTGTACCGTGATGAGGACGATGCCTTATCCGATCGGCTGAGTTGATTAGTGGCAGGTGTTGCTGGTGACGAAAACTGCGCTACCGTAGGAAGATTGGCGCGCTAACTTAATGGCGACCGACAAAGCGGCAAGCAAGGCGCCAACCCCAAAGAGGCACGTCTTACTGGAAGCGGTAATTCGGTGGGAAGAATTATATACATATATATATATATATATATATATATTTTTTTTTTCAAAGGAATAGGATACTGCTCGTATCCTAGTATCCCAACAACCCACCACAACAATGAGTTCCATCCCACCTCCACCCCCCTCTATCCTCCCTCACCTCCCCGCCCTCCGCACCACCTACCCCCCACGCCTCCGCCAAAACGCATGGTACCTCACCACAGTCTCCACCCTCCTCGCAACAAAACAATTCCCCCAACTAGCAGAGCTCTACGCCCACCTCCTCATGCTCCCCGAATTCTCCCCCCCCGAGCCACGCCGGCTCCTGATCCGCCGCATACGTGAGGTCCTGATGAAAGTCTGGGTCGTATCCGGGATCGTGGTCGTAGTCTGCGGACTCGCTGAACTAGGGAAAGTAGAGGCGTCGCTGGGGATTGAGTCGCAGGCGGGGGAGGACTCGGGGACTAGGGGGAGGAAGGAAATGGAGATGGGGGATCTGGAGGGGTTGAGGAAGAAGGGTGAGGGCTTCATGGAGAAAGTGTATAAGGGGAATTTGGAGGATATTTTTGCTGGATGGGGGAGTGGGAGGGAGGATTTCGGTTTGTCCCCCACTCACTCACTCACTCTCCCTCCCTAGTCCTGTTCCTTTCCGGTACTTCAATCGCTGGTCCAACGCCTAAATAGTCTGGCTTGACAAGTCTATTATCTATGGCCTGTTTCTCTCCGACTTTCACACCCTCGACGAAGTTGAGACCGAACTCGTCGTCCTCCCTGCAATCCTCTGTCAGGGTATCCCCGGCCCCTCGAAGTGGCATTTACGCGGTGCGCGGAGGTTGGGGATGAGTGCCGAAGAGGTGGAGGGTGTGCAGAGAGTGGTGGAGATGGTGGCGAAGTTGGCTGGGTGCGATACTAGTGTGTGGCCGAGGGTGGCGGAGGTGGAAGGGGAGGTATGATAGGAGGGAGGGTGTTTGGAGAGATGGGTTTTTGGAGTTCCTTCTCGCTTTTGGCTGTTTTAGAGGTTAGACTAGGGGAACTAGGTTGCCGACGCTACCACAGCACTTCTTTAGGCGTATACAACAGGCGTGCATGCACATATGTAGTAGAGCCAGTTCCTAACCGTAGAGCTAGAACCGAGACGTGGATATGATCCCTCTTCGTGAGCTCAATCTTAAGCACGTAAAGACAATAGCTCTCCATAGCTATGACATTCAATTCTAACGACTACACCATTACCCCCGCCACCCATTCCGTGACACTACAAACTCCCCTTTCCTCCTCCCCAAAACACAGAAAACCCTAAATTCTCTCCCCCTCCAGAATCCCCCTCGCCTCCTCACTCCTCCACCACCCCGCCCCCCCCCCAGGAAAACTATACAACTCCATACTCTCCGGCTTCATCTCAACGCTATACCCCGGTTCCATGGGGGTCTGATAATAACCATCCTTGATGACGGCCGGATGCTCAAAGTGTTCGTGCAAGTGGTCGACGTACTCGAGGACGGAGAGTTTGCCTGAGACGACGACGTAGTCGATGGTGCTGAGGTGCTGGGTGTATTCTGGCAGGCCGACGCCGCCGGAGTGGGGGACTATGGGGATGTTGAATCTGTGTTGTGTTGTGTTGGTGGGGTACAATAGTACGAGAGGGGGGGGGAACGGACTTCTTCGCCATAAGCAAAACAGCAAGGACTTCATTAACGCCGCCCATTCTGCACGCGTCGATTTGGCAGACGTCGATAGCGCCACAGGCGAGGAGTTGCTTGAAGATTACGCGGTTTTGGCACATTTCTCCGGTTGCGACGCCGATTCCGAGGGGTTTCATGGCTTCGCGGATGGCTTTGTGGCCGAGGATGTCGTCGGGGGATGTGGGTTCTTCGATGAACCATGGTTTGAAGTCTTTGAGTTTGTGCATGTATTCGATGGCTTCGGGGACGGACCAGACCTGCGTAGAAATAGGAAAACCAAGTTAAGTCCACTGCTATAGTCTCGCGATTTTCTGTCTTGGGTTTGGGGACAGAGGCTACATACCTGATTCGCATCAATCATCAAGATATTCCCCCTATCATACCCAATTACCTCTCTAGCGATGGTCAACCGTTTCCGGTCCATCTCAACGCTACTCCCAACCTTAAGCTTAAAATGCTTATACCCCTTCGACAGCGTCTCCTCCAGCAGACCCTTCATCTTCTCCTCCCCATACCCAAGCCACCCCGCACTCGTCGTATACGCTGGGACCGCTCGACTCGTCTCCGCATCCTTCATCCGTTCCGCCTTCCCCGCCTCCTGCTCTCTCAACATCGCTATCGCTTCTTCAGGGGTAATCGCATCCGTGATATACCGAAAGTCAATGCACCGCACAAACTCCTCGGGGGTCATTTCCGCGACGATGCGCCAGACGGGTTTCCCTAAGGTCTTAGCCCAGAGGTCCCAGATGGCGTTGACGACGGCGCCGAGTGCGAGGTGGATGACGCCTTTTTCTGGGCCGATCCAGCGGAGTTGAGAGTCGGCGACTAGATAGCGCCAGGTTTGGCCCCAGTTGGCAACGAGGGAGTCGAGGGTTTTGCTTTTGACTCGGTCGGCGATTGCTTCGACGGCTTTGCAGACTATGTCGTTGCCGCGGCCGATGGTGAAGGTCTAGGTGTAGGGGAAGGTATTAGCACCTTCTCCTATCTCTTGCGTTCTCTCTTTTGGGTTTGCGGGGCAAAGGACGGCTGCTGGCTTACCATTCCATGGCCTTCGAACTTGGAGTCAGTCTTCAGGACACAATACGCAGCAGAGTAATCTCCAGCTGCGTTCATAGCATCCGAACCCGTCTTGTCCAGGGACGTCTAGAGAATCCGTCTGTCAGTCAACCCACGCCCCGCTTTGAGGCAAATGCCGCAAAAAGAACAGGAGCAAGAGCGTTCCATACAAACATACCGGAAACCGAACATCCTTCGTCACGTAACCCGTAATCGTAACCATAATGTCGAATCCTCAATCAGGTATACTCGGTTCAAACGAAGGGGCGTCTTTCCCTGCGCAATTGAAGTTGAAAGGGAAAGAGAGAGAAAGAGAGTAGACGGGAGAGGGGTAGAAGTAGGGACAAGTATATACCTCTTGCGGCAATTCCCCTCATTGCCCCCATACGACCACATCTAAACAACTGCGCCATCGGACATTTTGGAGGCATAACCAAGAAGGGCGGGGTGGTTGTGATTGACGGATAAACTGCGGGGAGGAAACTTTCGACAGGGGGGCTTTTCAGGCACGAGAGAGATGTTCCGACGCTAAACTCGTTGGGGCCAAAACATCATCCCACCTCTCCGCTGCGGATTGTAAGGGAAACGGCGGCAGTTTGTGGCGGGCTGTCGGGGGGGTTGAGGCATGGTGATTTTCCGGTACATGACGGGGGATCCACGTCGCAGGTGCGGCATTGAATGTATACTGTGGAAGGTCACGAGAGGTTCTTACGCCGGCATATGTATGTACACCACGCATCGCGAGCTTTTGATCGCCAAGAGATCGGGTTAGAGATTAGATAAGCAGAAGTCCTCTGAGGTAGTGAGTTCCTTAGGACGGCAGAACGAGCAAAGCCACAAGTACGGAGTACAAGGGTCGAATTGCGCAACGACTCTACGATCAAGCAGAGCTCCTATATATACATGTGCACCTAAGTTGTATGAATTCACGAGCGTGCTTCGTATCCACACTTCATGCTTAGTCATATGGTCACCCATTGCTCTGATGCATGTCACTCGAGATGCATACCATCACAGAACTATAGGGGTCAAGAGGGTCGATATACCACGAATAAGAAGCTCCGTTTAAACCCGCAATTCTAAGATACAAATAAAACCTTACACCCAGCTCCAGCTTTCATTATGTAGACCGCTTGGCAAACTCCACTCGAAGAATCAAATGACCGAACCCATCTATTTGAAAATGTCAGTACGAGGGCTCGGCGAGAAGGAATGGATTTAAACTAAGCAAGACTTACAACCATCCATCTTCTCGCACGCCTTTGCTGCGTCTGCTCGATCTGCAAAGCTTATGAATGCGAATCCCTTTGCTCTGCCTGTATCCCGATCTTTGGCTAAGAACACTCTTGTTACATGTCCAAAGCGTGCAAACATATCTCGCAAGTCTTGTTCTTCCGCGAATTCGCTCACCTGGGCAAAGTAGAGATAGCTTCGTTAGCAAATGTACTCTTCAAGGTACTGTTGTCATCGTTAGGATCTCTTACATTCGTAACCCTCAGCGTCGCTAGATCGTCCCTCTCAAACTTGCCACCCATCCTGTCTCCTCCCCTTCCACCAGCACCATCTCTCAAATGTGGCGCAATATACCGACTCTTGCTCTCCCCCAGCCCACCGGCCGGTTCCGGTGTCACTCTCCCACTCCCATCCAAATCCACCCCCGGCACCCCCGCAGCAACCTCATCCGCCGGCGCCATAGTATCTTTAAACGGACACCTCGCCGTGAAATGCTCTCCGTTACATATACGACACTTAACCTTCTTATCCTTCAACTGCTCCTTCATACCCTTCTGACCACCCTGATCCTCCTTCTGACTCGCCTTCCAATTAATACTCGGTCTGAACACGATATTCTCGCCCACACTTGTAGTCTGCAAATCCGGGCCCGGTGGATGACCCTTCTCCAGCCCAAATTTCGGCCAGATTTTGCGTTCGGCGACTCGGGGGTTGACGTGTTCTTTGACAACGGTGGTGCGGATCTTGCGGGTGATTTTGACTTTTTTGCCGTCGTCGTTGAAGTGATAGGTGATTATCGTTTTGGTGCCGTCTTTGTTGTTGATTACTTGTTGGGGAGGGAGGACGGTGGGGTCGTCGAAGTCCTCGTCGTCCGCCCAGTCGGCGCGGCTGGATGGCGATATTTACATTAGTTTCATGAGTGGTGATGGTGGAGTAGGGTGTAGCTTCAGCTTACTTTGCGGTTCGAGACATGTTGGGCTAGTCTTCAGCTCGGATTTGTTGTAGAAATTGAAATAGTAAGAGTTCTACGGAATGGCGTGAAGAAAGATGTCGAGGCTTGACGTATATCAAATGTTCGTCGAGTACGAAAAAATATGTGTGGGTCACGTGACTCCCGCCACAATCAAGACTCCAACAGAATCCAAGAGATGCCCCTTAATAAGCAGCAAAGTTATAACTCACTTTACAATTTGTGTATTGCACGTTAATTTCAGGTTAAAACTACGCACGAGGTAAGGCCGTAATTGACCGCAAAGGCGCCTCCCAGCCCTAAAAATGACATTACCCAAATCCCAAAGAAAGATTGAAATCCCATGTTCCCAATAGGCGATAAGGAGAGCACACTTCCTTCGCTCAATACAAGAAAAGAATTTGTTTAAATCAGTGCAAGTAATACATACAGTCGTGGTCCATAAGGCCGTTGAATTTTCGTTGGCAGGATAAATATTGGTGGGTGTCCTTGAGAACCGCCGAAAGACTTCACCTAGGTGTAACCTGGGGGTGATATTTCCGTTCTGGTATGTTGATGTGATACTCGACAATCCCTCGCTCGGTACCCACGTATCTATCCCATCACCCACGGGTCAGTAATGTTATACCCAAAATTCAATAGTTCACAGAAAAAGACAATCTTGAATGCTTACAGTATTCTGCCATCCCCACTAAAAGAGCATCCTGTAGTACCCAGTCCTGGATCTGATTCTTCTCTGAATCTGCCTTCGGTGTATCCTAATCCTTCTACCTCATTGTGTATGGCTCTTAGCCTTTCTCTCCTTCTCTCATCAACTCTCATCCACACTTCTCGACGCCGCTGGAAGCTGGTTTCGAAGCCGACCTCACGCTCCCTGAGAAGACGGCCAGAAGCCATGGCTGCCTCTATGGTTTGCCAAGGGTCGCTAGACTCACCTTGTGGCTCTAACTGCGGTTGTGAACGGGGTTCAGAGTTACTGCGAGGATTGGATGTACTGGAATTGCGATTTGCAGTGGTCCTAGAGGTAGACGCAATATCCCCTATGCTACGGTTGCTAACAAGCGCTGCTGCTTCGTATGCACGCTCGCGAGAGCGGATATAATCCCTCATCCTTCGCGCATTCGGTGGCGGCAAGTAATTAATACTTATTGGCCGTTGTTCAGACGATGAGACACTCTGGGTCGCAATCGCCAATGAATGTGTGCCTTGCCACGTAGGAGTAGGGTCATCGTCCGGACCCATGTCGTCACTCATAGACGACGAAACTCTCCGTAAAAAGTTGTCAAATTCTCGGCCTGCTGCCATAGTCTCTCGCTGTGCTGCCCACTCTGCTTCCTGGAATTGCTGCCAGGTTGGGAAGCGAGAAGAAGCAGAATCCATATCATCACCTCGTAGTCGTGGATCTATGAGCTCATCGGAAGGGATCTCCAGAACTTCAACACGCTCAACCTTATCCACTTCAGCAACCAAGTCGATCAATTGTCTCGATTGGAACCCGTCACGACTATCGAGTAAACAGATCCTACCAGAGTGCTCCGTACAGACTAATAAATCCCATGGGTCTGGAGAGAAATCGACGCTTCGAACAGCACCGGCTTGTTTGCCAGGTCTTGACGACGTGACGGACCGAACCACTGCATTTGTCTGGTTCGATTGGTTTAGATACCGCGTGTCAAATATGGTGACTGTTCCATCCTGGGAGGCTACTGCACAGAACTGAGAAGAAGGAGAAAAGGCAGTTGAGAAAAGCGCATCTGTACCAGCCCTGGGTGGCGGATTCGAAAGGAGTTTCCATCTATGACTAGGATCTTCCGACAAATCTATCGAGCCATGGGCTTTATGAAAGTAGACGTCCTGGCCATCCCCAACAGCCACAAGATACTCCCCATCGGGTGAGATTGATGCATGGTTCATGGGGACGTTAAATTCCATAGTTGTAAGCAGCGTGCACCGAGACAGGGAAAATATGCGAACGGTCTTGTCATTATTCCTGAGATCGTTAGTTCTCGAAATAAAAGAAGAGGCAATCTAGGGCAAGACTAGGGCTTCACGGAACTACAAAACTCCGATAAAATATTCATGATCACATGGAAATTATTGCAAGGTGCTGCCACCTGCGTAGGCGTGACAACGGCACCATAAGACCATGAGAATGAACTGTTTATGGGATTCCAAGAGCGGTATAGGACCAGCTTGGCCGTGTAAGGCGAACTGGGCAACTTACGTAATGACAGCTACTGTAGACCGGTCATCCTCAGAGTCTCTTGGACGGTGGATCGTAACAGAGTTCACAATCAATCCTCCAAGCTCTTCCACATGGACTTCCAGTTTAGCTGAAGATCTTGTTCTAGATCTCTCCTCGCGTGTCGAGGGTGTATGGCTTCGCCATGGGTCACTCAGTTCCAGCGGCAAAAGTGCATCAACCTCCGCTGGGCGGCGTTGACATGCCTCGCTGGAAGCATCTGCGAGTTTTATGGCAGCGAATTGCCCGTCATTCGCGCCTCCACAGCAGACCCAACCGTATTTTGCAGCGAGGCACCTCGCAGAAAATGGTAGAATTGTGATAAGTTTTCTATTTCGAGTAGAGGTGTCTAGGCAATAAACCTTCTTGTCTGACGGATAGTAAAGGGTATTCGACGTAGGGTTGGAAATTAAAGAACGAAGCTGCCAATGTCTAGCATTCGTCAGTTAAATTGCAGTGCATCATAGCTGGAGTACCATACTGCACAGGAATGTGTGCTGGATAGAGGGTTCGTGGCGTCGGCAAGACGAATGTCTCGGTAGCTCTGTATCTGAAATACGTTAGTATGTTTAAAGCTGTACCATAAGATAAACCTACAATGTCTCATCAACAGTCATACCGCCGGTAGTTCATGAAGCCTCGACCATCAGCCGTCGCTTTACAAGTTAAGAATCTGGTTGCGGGCAGTGTTTTTGCAGCCGTCTTTCAGGATTGACGATGATGCCGAATGGGGATTGTTTGCACTTAATATTGCGTGGAGGCGAACTCTAATGCCCCCACTGGTGCGCCTGCAGTGGCACCTCGTAGTTCACTATGGTTAAATATGCACAAAAATAAGTACCAAAGTGCTTCCAATCTTATTTTTTGCTAGCCCTTAGCTTCTGGAAATATAATTCATAATTTTCATTTATATTGGGTTTGCATCTGGCCAAGGTCGCGTGCTTTTTCTATGATGTTCTTCGGCAGCATATCCATGACCAAATTTTCCTCGCTAAGTTTCTTCGATTGAGACCCTTTTCCTTCTCTTACATCCATACATCTACATCCCCCAAGTCGTATCCCATCCTCCATTCGTGCTTTGCTTATCTTATTCATCTGAATTCCCCCTTTAGATAGTTTTAACAATGTTGTCCTCAAGGCTGTCAAGAACTGTAAGCTCACTTTTGTCCAGTGTTTTGAAAGGGAGCTCTTCTAATACTGATGGAATAGTTACCTCGGGCAACGTCCGCCCTCTGCCGTTCTAGCAATGGCTTCCGCTCACCTCTCGCCTCATTCCTGAGATATAATTCAACGGGTGCAGGAGAAGAGAAGGTGAAAGGACAAGTCATTGGCATTGATCTTGGTTTGTTTCCCCTGTGACGGCGATTGTGGCTTCTTCGGTCATGCTAATGCTTTTGGCAACGATAGGTACGACAAATTCTGCTGTGGCAGTAATGGAAGGGAAGACACCAAAGATCATTGAGAACTCGGAAGGTAATTACTCCTTCGTTCCAACACACACTAAGGGTCATATGCTGAACAAGTTTGTTTTTAGGTGCACGAACTACACCATCTGTTGTTGCTTTCACACAAGATGGTGAACGGTTAGTCGGTATCTCCGCGAAGAGGCAGGCTGTTGTGAACCCTGAAAATACTCTTTTTGCTACAAAACGTCTCATTGGACGGAAGTACACCGACCCTGAGGTTCAGCGTGACATCAAGGAAGTGCCATACAAGATCGTTCAACACACAAATGGTGACGCTTGGGTCGAAGCTCGTGGTCAAAAATACTCTCCATCACAAATCGGTGGCTTTGTCTTGGGAAAGATGAAGGAAACTGCTGAAGCCTACTTGAACAAGCCAATCAAGAACGCTGTCGTGACTGTTCCAGCCTACTTCAACGACTCCCAGCGTCAAGCTACGAAGGATGCTGGTCAAATTTCTGGCTTGAATGTTCTTCGTGTCATCAACGAACCGACAGCTGCAGCTTTAGCTTATGGCTTGGAGAAGGAGCAAGACCGCATTATCGCAGTCTACGATTTGGGTGGTGGTACTTTCGATATCTCCATTCTAGAAATTCAGAAGGGTGTGTTTGAGGTCAAGTCGACAAATGGTGACACTCACCTCGGTGGTGAAGACTTCGACATTCTGCTCGTCCGTCACCTTGTGCAGCAATTTAAGAAAGAGTCTGGAATAGATCTGTCCAGCGACCGCATGGCGATCCAGCGTATTCGCGAGGCTGCGGAGAAAGCAAAGATTGAGCTTTCTTCTTCCCTCCAAACCGATATTAACCTTCCCTTCATCACAGCAGATGCTTCTGGCCCCAAGCACATCAACTCCAAGATCTCCCGATCACAATTAGAGACACTCGTGGAACCACTGATCAATAGAACAATCGACCCGGTTAGGAAGGCCTTAAAGGATGCCAACTTACAAGCCAAGGACATCCAGGAGGTTATCCTTGTCGGTGGCATGACCCGTATGCCTAAGGTCACAGAATCTGTGAAAAGCATCTTTGGTCGTGACCCGGCCAAGTCTGTGAATCCAGATGAGGCCGTTGCGATTGGTGCTGCGATCCAAGGTGCTGTTCTTGCCGGTGAGGTAATGGATGTTCTCCTGCTTGATGTTACTCCTCTTTCCCTCGGTATCGAGACTCTCGGCGGTGTCTTTACCCGCCTCATCAACCGCAACACAACCATCCCGACCAAGAAATCGCAAATCTTTTCTACCGCTGCCGACTTCCAAACTGCTGTAGAAATTAAGGTCTACCAAGGAGAGCGTGAGCTTGTCCGTGACAACAAGCTCCTTGGAAACTTTCAACTTGTTGGTATCCCTCCAGCACATCGTGGCGTTCCTCAAATCGAGGTCACCTTCGACATCGATGCCGATTCAATCGTCCACGTCCACGCGAAAGACAAGTCCACCAATAAGGATCAATCCATCACCATCGCTTCAGGCTCGGGGCTCTCTGACTCTGAGATCCAAAACATGGTTAATGATGCAGAGCGTTATAGCGAACAAGACAAGGAGCGCAAGGCTGCCATTGAGGCTGCCAACCGCGCCGACAGTGTCCTGAACGATACCGAAAAGGCACTGAAGGACTTTGAGGATAAACTCGACAAGACCGAGGCAGGTGCTATCAAAGAGAAGATTGCATCGCTCAGAGAGTTCGTCAGCAAGAGCCAGGCTGGCGAAGGCACAACTACTGCCGCTGAGCTTAAGGAGAAGACAGATGAGTTACAAATGGCTAGTTTAAACCTCTTCGACAAAATGCACAAGGCGAGACAAGAGAGCGGCGAGCCACAGCAAGGTCAGCCAGGAAGCACCGGAGAGGCCAACTCCGCCGACAGCGAGAAGAAGCCATAGATAAATATGGTCCCGGAAAGCTTTTCTTTGTAAAAACAAAATTCTCTGGCTTGATGTTTGGCGGGGTCTAAAAAAGTCATCTCATGAATTCATTCTATCAAGTCTTCTCTCAGTCTAGACCTTTTGTACCCAAATCGCGCTGTATTAGGCGTTTGCCCTGTTCATATCCATGTCTTCATAGCACCTCACCACGTTTTCTCTTAAAATTCTCTCTTCGGGCACACTTGTCTTACTAGGATGGGAATTTTCTCATATCATGGAGCGTCCTGGCATGACACGAAACAGAGTGCGAATTTTGTAATCATACTGCGACGGTGGGCTACGAAATAATTAAGATTCTCCTCTCCCATTATTTTCTAGGAATAAAATCTCGTGAAACGTGCCACTGTGACAGTTCAACAAAAAAAGATCTCGTAAAGTACTTCCGCGCATTGCAGCCCAGCTAACTTTGCAACTTGTTATCCCCTCTCTATCTCTCCCTTCTCCACCGTCCTTATCTTCGGAACTGCCTTCCGCAGTTGCTCCTTCGACTCCTTCGTAGGTTCCATACCCAAAGCTTTTTCTGCCTTATCCGTCATCAGCAGTCCGAACGTTGCATAGGCGATTATGCCACCACCAACCAGCAGGCGCGTTCGTTGTGGGAGAGCTTTGTACTTTCTATTCGTTATCAGTCGGAAAGCCAACTCAATGGATACGTAGATGAATGACGTACTGATAGAGTGACATTGTGTGTTGGAGTGAAGGTTCGATAATCGCTGCTCGTCTGGCCTTTCACCTCGATTCCTGTATGTCTCGGTATATCCTAGCTGTGATAATCATTGGTGACGGGACACCGACACAGCCCAGGGTTCCTATATCAGTGCTAAACCCGCACCGACTCTACAGCCCATGAATAAATGTAGAAAGGCTTCACTGGTGGCACGTTGTCACAAGAAACCGTTGGACTGGAGCCATCATATTCTCTTTCTGTGCGTTGCCGAGCCAACCATCTACCCCACACATTCATCATCCAACCTCACACGCGCGACCACATCATCGCCAGGATCAGCCCTGTGGCGCATATTTCCAGTTATCGCCATGCAGTAGCTCGACGCTATAACACAGGCGCACTATCGAGATCGTCGACGTTTCCCATAAACCTCAAGCTTCGATAAGCAGCAGGATATCTCCTAAACCGGACATTGCAAGCTGGTCACACCATAAGCTATGGCCTCTTCCGCATTACCAGGCGCCTTCATTCCTGACCTAGATCTTTCCCTGCAACCTAAGCTCGATACTACTAATGCTGTTGGTTCTCGTTCGCACTTCTTTCAACCGCCAAGCACGCCGTCTGCTGCTTCGTCACTCTATCGCTCCGCAAGTATCGACAGCAGTGTCATGTCCTCGAGGAAACGGGCACGACAAGACTATGCTTCGGACGAGTTTGCGACCCCCATTCCGGCAAACATCGGAGGGTGGCGTTTCGATGTGTCGCCCGAGTCGATAGCTCGGTCTTCTGGTGCGATGAGTCCACCGCCTTTTGTGAATACGAACTATAGGCTTGCTGGTGGTTTGGATACACCGACTGCTGCTGCCGCTGCGGCACAAGAGGCAAGGGAAGATGGGAGTCGTTACTCAGACGTTGAGTATCGACGAGCTTGGAAGGGTGCGGGAGAGAAGAGAGCGTTTGGTGAAGACGATTACTTCCCCCAGGCTTCAGCAACTGGAGAGCAACATCAACGGTATCCGTCCGCGAGATATAGTGGAAGTCAGAATGGCTGGAGTAAAGCGGTTCTCAATGTTGTCGGTGGAGTTGCAGGGAAAGTCTGGGAGTTCTGCAAGACCAGTGCTTTCCGTGGGTTTTACGCTGGTGGAGGAGCGGGCTATGAGATGAGAACGGAATTGAATCAGAATCGGCTCGGAAGAACTGTATTGGAAGATAGTGCCTGGCAGGATATCGACACCAACCCCTCCACAACCTCCATTTCTACCTTTTCTCACGATTTTTGCTCCGAAGCCGACCGCTTTGATCGCGAAAGCACGCCCATTCCTGGCCAGTTCCCAGAAGAAGACTTCATACCAGACTACATCTCCCAGTGCCAACGAGACGCAAGTCTGCCTCGCCCATCTAAGAAGATCCTGCATGACAAAGGCGGTGGTGAGCTAAAAATGAGCTGGGTCATGGTACCACCTCCTCCATCCTCAACTACCAGCTCCAGCACTCGCACCCGCGCTCGCGACATCACAAGCACCCCATCCCGCACTAACCCAACTCGTAGAGTAGCTGCAGCGAATGCGAGTATAGGCACAAGCAGCGGTGGGAAGCGCAAAGTCATCCACCCCCGTACCTCCCTTCCGGCCACAGCCGTCTCCCTCACTTCCCGCCCCCCTGCTCACAAACATTCTGCTTCTTTCGCTCGGGCCGGCTCCCCGCTCTCGACAGCTACATCTGCATCAGTAGCAGCGGCGTCATACGCCTCTCCACGCTCACCCTCACCTTCCATAACGCCATCGATACCGAAGACACCCATCCAAGCCGAGGTAGAGAGACTAGCGGCGAAGAAGAGACGAGAGGAGAGGGAGGCAGATAGGAGTATTCGGCGGTTTAACGACAGACTGAAAGCTATGATCCGGGAAGGGAGAGAGGCATTGGGGACGAGGTTCGACGTCGAAGATGATATTGATGGGGAAGACATGGAGATTTGAGTGGTAGACTAAAGCTCTTGTCATTATTCCGACTCTCCAGGAATTTTTCAAGGCGGAATGCGATACCCTCAAGAGGACGATATCATGGGGACTACACCGAAAATGTACCAAGAGAAATCAACTCATGGCCCATCACACCAAGAACACCGCCCTCTAACACTCCTCTAGTCGTTGCAATCTCTTAGTGGTCCTTCCAGGATTATGATAAGCCCGCTCTGCCCAAGGTAGCCAAACAAGCGGGTGAGAAGAGAACGAGGTCTTCACGATAGAGTTTTAGTTTTGTGCACATTTTTCATATCTAGTTCGCCTTTGGGCGGTTTGGTTACATTGTTTCAATCACGGAATACTCCACCCCATCGGTTCTCAGCCGGCAGAAGTTCTTCTCGTTTTCTCTAGTTCATATTACAACGGATGGTGGTGTATCTGCATTTGGTGGCGCTCGATGGAGACCAATACCTTCACTGGAATAACTACTTTCTGGCGGCCGAGATTTATCTCACCTCTGCAGGAGACCTTTGTCAGATATTCTCTTCTTGTACCTCAATTAGCCACTGCTGATTTTTATTTGCTAGCCTGTCGGACTTGTACTGCGTACTTTTTCCCACATGCAGGTGTCTCGCGCTTTCTGATAATGATGAGATCGATGATGACGAAACCTAACAGCAACAGTAGACCACACCTCGCGCGCATCACTAATCAAACCGAGGGCATCAAAAACATGCAGTTGATTTTAGTTGCATCTACAACACCCCAAAGGGAAAGAAACCCGTCCTCGATATGTCCCCAATCATCCCCTCCGTATCAAGTACATCCCAAGGATGAATATTGCTAATGCCCCGCCTTCTGCTCTTTCTCCGCTTTTTCGATGAAATCCCTATTTCATTCCCACCGTCAGCCTTCGTCTCCATGGAAACAGTTATCCCTCAATCTTCCCAAATCCTATCCAAATCCACCACGATCCCCAGCCCACCCAATTCCTCAAATATGGATAGAGAATAAGTACCTAATGAACCGTTCCTCCTCTCCACTACTCGCCACAATCGGTGGTCCTTGCTCCTTCGAGACTTTGCTTCCACTAGTGCTGAGCTTGGCTATGAGGAAGGCGCTCCCTAGGGTTGCCATTGCTAGCTGTGTGACAACATGTGAGTTAGCAAGAGCACAGGAAAGAGAGTATAAATACAAGTTGAGGATATGTTGCTAACTGGGATTGCGGGGTGGATGATGGGAAAGAACTCTGAGCCCTAGGTCAGAGTGACGCACGTAATGTGAGCCGATGTTACGACCGGCGATTTTGTAGTAGACAACCATCTTCTCTCCGTTCTTTGAAGGTCAGGGAGGTAAATATGAGGGACCGAGTAGATATGACGGGTCAATTGGCTATGGGATGCGTTGATGTCAAGTCCTCTTTTCTCGGGTGAGGTTCGGAGGTTCACACAAGGTTCCACAAAATGGATGACTAAGCGATATTTTGCCCGAGCTTCCGTCATCCATTGTCCTCGGAACCTCCAAAATCAAAACCAACAAACTCCAAAATCAACCCCTCAGAAAATGGCAAAGAAAGATCTCTCAAAACCGCAGGATGATCCGGCTTGGGAGGATATCCCACATGAGAGGAAGGACCCGCGTCCGGAGCGCATTAGCAAGCCACCGCCGCGGGAGAAGCTGCCGGCGGCCCTACAGAAGATGGTGGATGATGATGAAGGGTTGTTAGAGAGGGTTTATGAGGGAACGTGAGTACTTCAGGGTTCCTTTAGCTTTTCCTCTAGGAAGAGAGAATCGTTGGAAGGGGTTTCATTTTGTTCTCAGTTTGGGCCAGGGTTAATCTTCCATCTCTCTTGACGAACCGAGCATATGAATGATAGTTTTATATCTTTCTATCTCCTCAATTCTCTCCCCGTAGGGCTGCCTAAACATGCCATTTTACGCATATACACCTCCCACACAAACTGACTCTCCACTCCACAACAGCGCCGGCGAATCCACAGATTCTAACCTTCGCTATGCTGCCTACGCCTCCCGAATCCGCACCGTCCTCATGTCCGCCCACCGTACGCCTGCTACCCCAAACCCCCCCTTCCCTCCCTCTAGCTAACTCTTCCTTTCAGGCTACGTAGCGTACACCTCCGACGTCGCCGAATCCTTCCGCCCCGTCGCACACCCGTACCTCATAAAATCCGGCTACGCCATCTCCTGGCTCTACCTAATCGGCGACGTCTCCCACGAGGGGTACAAAGCCTACTGCTGGCAACAGCGGATCCTTCATCCCGAGCTCGCTGCTCAGTGGGCTGCGAAGAAGAGCCTGAAAAAGACAGGTGACCCCCAGGCATTACCAACCCCGGAGACGGCGCTAGTCCCAGGTAAAGTGCCAGCGATTGAGGATTATAGGGCTGTGATGGCGCAGAGAGCAGTGTTTCAGAGTCTTGCTAGTATGGGGCTTCCGGCCTTTACCGTCCATTCGATCGTCCGATATTCCGGGAGAGCTATGAAAGACGTCAAGAATGTCAAGATCAGGACATTGGGACCTGTAGGGTTGGGTCTTGCAGTGGTTCCGTTCCTGCCATATATTTTCGATAAGCCAGTCGAGGAGGCAGTGGAGTGGACGTTCCATAAGGCATTTAGAGCAATTGGTGGGCCTAGTGCCGTAGGTGAAGAGCCGGAAACGGGCCGAGAACGAAAGATCACTGAGGAGATGCAGGGGAAGAGGAAGCCAAAGGAGAAAGAGCTTTAAGGTGTTTTGGGATTTGTTATGGTGCCCGGTTTGAGAGCATCTCTTTCTATTTGATGGATTTGAGGGAGTGTATATAGACCATCCTCTTCTCTTTAAGATACGTATGCCCCCCGATGGTTTTTGGGGCTGGCTTCTCTACTCTACGATAAAGTATATATGCCTGAATTTACTCGAACATCGAGATGATCAAGATCTTTGAGTCATATGTCTAGCAAGGGGTAGGTCTTTAGGCCTGCCTTTAGATAATACCCAAGGGTAAGAGGAGTGACGCTCTTCCTTTCCGTGTAGATATAACAAATAATAGTAAGAAGTGGGGCGTTGATATAAGTATGTAATACATATTTCTTCCTGCTAGCTTAAAAGCATATTACAAGGCTTGCCCCCCTCATGACAACTAATGATAAAAAATTAATGATACTAGTAAATCCACCGTCTCGTCCAGTCTGTCGTCCACATGACATAAAATACCAGTAGATGTCCCATCAAATGCCTAATTCCACCACGTTTCTCGTTCCTGATATCCCATGCCCCTCAACCTACGGATCCTTGTTAAACCCACTAAACCACTGCACACCCTTCCCATCCACTCCTCCAGTCGTAAAAAACTCCTTCATAACACCAACCGCATAACTACACCCCGCAACCCAGACACCAACCCAGAAAACTCTGCGGATCGTCTTCTTTCTTCCCTCTTTCGGCTTCGCCCCAGCATTGCTTGTGCCAGATGAAGACGAGGTCCCAGAATCCGCCCACGGCCTCCGCTGTCCCGAGAAGACAGGCTCCTCACGAGTAACTTTATCTGTGGCCAGTGGATTAACGACACGAGATGCGGTGGCAGCCGCTCTTCGAGCTGGCTTTAGCGCTGGTTCGGAGACCTCTGGATGAGGTGTCGAGAAAATGGCGTCATGATTAACAAACCCGGTCGGGGACGCAAAGTTCCCTGTTGTGGTGCCATCGATGGGGTTCACAGGGCCATAGTAACTAGCCCGGGCGAGTAAAGGTTCGTCAAGACTCATGTACGGCGCCTCGTCATCTTCCTCTTCGAATGCAGCGGAGGACTCATCTCGGACCTTACGGAAGACGAGGACGTCCGAGGCGCCGGAGACGATTTCGTAGCCTTCCCTTTTAAAGGCAGTGAGGTAGGGAAGGAATTTAGCTGGATGAGAGAGACGTGGGATGGCTTCCGAAGGGGATAGAATCTTGTGTTCGGAGGAAGAAGTTGAGTAGGTCGTGGTACCGCCCGTAACTTGGTCGGCTGAGGGATCGTATGCCAAGATCTTGAAGACAATAGGCTGCGATCGGGTGGAAGTGGAGGCTGCTTTGGCTTTGATGGCTTCAAACTCGGAATGGACCTCATGGAGGAAGTCGTTGGTTTCTCTGAGTTCTTCGTGGAGGGTCTGCTCTTGCTCTTCCAAGCGCATGGCCTGCTCTTCGAAATCCCAACACTTTGCAGCAGGACGAGGTTCACCTGTTTGAGACTTCTCTGGTTGCGGCTTTAACAATATCTCCGCCTCCTGTCCGTCGCCCCCAGGGAACTTGTAAGAGTTTGGCCCTAACTGTTTCTCATAATCCTCGAGCGCCTCGTCGATGACCATGTCTGGTTGAGCCTTTTCCACCGATTCGACCTGCGGAAGCTGCATCCGATGTGTTGTATCGATGACGCCACATACATCCCCATAGATCCTTCTAACCTCCGCGGTGAGTGCCTGATATTTCTTCTTCTGGGCCGCCTTTGCCACCTTCTTTACAGACCTCTTACTCCAAGGTTGTGGGGGCGTTCGTTTTGGATGATCGTTGAGGACTTGCGCAGTATTGCTCTGCTCTGTCGCCACAGACTCAGTGCCATCACTCCTATATTTATCCAATTCAGAGTACAGCACGAGTTGCTGGTCTTCTTCAGATAGCTCCTTCCAGGGTATTGGCCGCTCTGAGACATTCTCCTGCGATTTCCCGGTCTGGACTTCGCGCGCAAACAATGTCTCCAGTCCTTGCGGAGTCTTATCGTATGCATCTTTTTCTTGCTCTGCCTCAAGCCTCCGGGCATATGAAGCCTGGAGGTCCTGCGGTGTCATACTATACCCGTCAGCCTCCGCTTCCTGCATCAGCGCTCTTTGCTTTTTGACTTCTCGGTCGTAGCAAGTCTCGAGTCCCTGAGGCGTCTGGCCATAGGCGTCGCCTTCCCCATCCTGGACTCTAGCCCATTGCTCTCCTACTTCCCGATCATACGAGGCCCGGAGGCCTTTAGGCTCAGTAGAGTAGCCATCTCCCTCAGTCGTAGCTTTGGAGGTCCCTTTCTTTCTTTGCAAGACCTTCATTGACTCAACTTCTTCGGCATACGAAGTCTTAAGCCCACGTGGTTTCTCAAACTCTTCTTCAAGCTTCTTCCTGCTTTGTTGCCTCTCCACCTCTGGGTTAACATTTCGGCTCTTGAGAATACCCGTAGACGATCTCACGTCACTAGCTCGAAGAAGATCAAGGTCTTCGGTCTTTGGTTCAGAGAAATCGTATTGGAGCTGCGAGGGCTTCGCCGCTGCAACATAGTTTTCCGACGGAGGCTCTGCGGGAATTTCAAAAGCTCGGACTCGAGGAATTGCCATCGGGGCCGGCGAAGTGACTTCAGTATCCAAATGTTCTGATATCGTTGGTTTACCGCGCAGAGTTTTGCCCTTTTCAACAAAGCCTTCTCGTTCAAGCCACGAATATTTGGCCTTATACTTCGATAACTCACTTTCAACAGATTCCTGAGGCTTCTCTGGCAGTGATGGATTCGCTGGCTTTTCTGCCGGCGGTGGAGTATACTTTGCCAGCTCCTGTTTGGCTAGATCTGGCTTAGGGTTGGCTTTCGGTGAGATGTCGAATTCAGCATGGTACCCTTTAAAGGTCTTCACGGGAATATCCACAGATTGGTCATAGGATTTTAATGCTGAATCCACAGGATCTGCTTTCTCCTTTGATTTCTTTGGCACCTTGCGCATTGTTATAGGGTCGTACTCGAACTCATCGTCCGCAGCGGTGGCTTGAGTAGGGGTATATTCATTGAGTGCTCTCTCCACGGGATCCTTCGACTCCGCAGCCTTCACTCGATCCGTCTTCACCTTCCTGCTCCCACTCGACATATTCTCTGTCGCACGATATGTCTCCTCAACCCCGTCTAGCCCATCCCGTCCGAAGCCCCGGTTCGCGTTTAGTCTCGAAATTATATCCGTGCAACCCTTCCTCCCCAAATTCAACAAATTCTGCAACTCCTCACCTGTACTTGTCGACGAAGAATCATATTGTCTCAAATTCCTCATCCGATACCCGAAAAGGGCTTTAAATGGATCCTCTTCAACCTGCCGCCGTATCTCCTCCACCCTTCTCTGCATCTGCTCTTCCCTTGTCTCAAACCCTGGGTGCTCTTCTCCATCATTCTTTTGAGTTTCGCTTCGATCTAAATTGGTCCAGTTCCCACGAGGTCTGGGCTCCGCCTCGCCATCTGCCTTAGGCGGGAATCCCCACAAACTGGATATCCTCCAGCCACTCCAAGCCCGCCGATTATGCTCTCGATCCCATAGGCTTTTCCGGTGCAGCGACTCTATGTACCGGTGCTTCAACGCCTTTCTCCGTTTCTCAAGATGTCTCTGGAAGCTCGGGTCAAGGTATGAGGACCAGACCCGGCGGCGGCCAAAGAAGCAGCCTCGGCGTTGTTCACGGTACTGTTGAGCGAGACATAAAGGTTGCACATAGCGTGTACTAACGAGGATGAGTGCGGATAGCCGCGGAGAGTGCCGGAGGGTATGGACTGTTGATGGGAGAGCTCCATGAGTTGTGGAGAGCTGTGGTGGTAGCATTTTGGCGGGGGAGCTTAAAGCATACTATCCTCGAAGGAGGGGCGCGCAAACAAGGATCGAAGATAGATGTATCCCCAGATCAGACTGCAGATCGAACAATGCAAGTGAGCTGCGTGGAACGAACAGGCGGGGAATGAACAATGAAGAAAGCACAGCCCAACACGACGAAACACAGCGGGATCTCGGTATCTCGTGTCAGGTGCCCGCTGAGTAGTGCTCGTAGTTGTCTCCACTATGGAGGGCGAGACGGCAGAAAAGGCGGGGTATTTGCCGACGAAAGAGGAAGCCTGGGGTGGGAGCAAATATACCCCAGTGTTGGCGCCTCACAGGCTGTTTGTTCCCTAGCTCTGGTTGAACAAACAATTACAAATCCACCATCCTCCTCTCTGTTGCTGTAAAAATTGAGCCAAAAATGGTAAGTTTTTGAAAACACATTTGCGACACCAACGGAGCCATTTGACTATCTATCTGCAACCCCACAAATATCTTGTGAACTCATTCCACACACCCCGATCAAAAATTTGGAATATTGTATAGTGGGGTCAACAAGTATTCGTACACCCGCGAAAAAGACACGCGAAACGGAAAATGCTCTAGCGCAACGAATTCTTACCGGATTCTCATGAAAACTAGACAGCTAAAAAGAGAAAAGGAAGGAGAATTATCTAGTACTTAATAGTACTACCCTTATTAAGAATATACTTGTTAATGCACTTCTTCACACTGACTGTACATTGTTTTACTTCCTCAGGTAAAAGTCAAGCCTATTTCTAATAAATTGTTTTCTATAATTCCTCAATACCTTGAATTCTATGCTTTTAAGTATTGGATTGAATTATAAATAAGACTTTATTAAGTATAATATATAGTTGAGAAAGTTGACTTCTGAATACAAATAATAATAGAACTTATTGAAAATATGATACCTAAAGTAGCAAAACACATTTTGTCAATATTAGGGCTAACTTTAATGCTAAACCCTCTAGATTACTAAAACAGTATAAATAATATAAGTTAGATACTAGATGCTATCACAGCAATATTATAAAGCTTAAAGGTAAAAATTATAAAAATATAAGATTTTATACTACAATGTGTAATGAAGTAGATTTTTATATATTATGAATATTTTAAGCTTTGTCAGGATTATGTCATGAATGTAGAAGCAATATTATAACTATTGAATTAAGTTATAACTTAATAGAATTAAAGATAGTATATATAGTTTAATAAGAAAGAAATTAAGTATGAGAATAAGTAGTACTTGTTAGAAATAAGTAAGAACTAAAATAAAGCTTACATAATTAATGCTCTTAGTACTGAGAGTACAGTTTATAGTAACTTAATAATCACTTACATTTTAATTAAGACAGAAACATTAATAAGTTATATAATTACTAAGTAACTTAATTAAGAAGTAACTAATAAATAAAAACCTCTACGATTCACAATAATAACAAGAGTACTGAACTATTAAATACAAGCAAAGAATAAGGAAAGTTAAAGAATAAAATAGCTGGGTATAGTAAGCAACTTAATTATAGGTAAAATTTTATATATTACAATAACTTAGATCTTATTATTTGTAACAATTTAACTCTGATAAAGTATTATTTCTTAATTATCTTAAGTATTTAAATATGTAATAAAGTATTTTAAAATAACTATAAAGTAATTATGTTAATCTTGTATATTAAAATAGTAAAATAGTTATTTTGAAACTATATTCATAAATATCTTATATAATAATAAAGACTTTAAATATTGTAAGAAAGATGATACTAGTGTATATAACTTGGACTTGAAGTATTTAAAATAACTTAATTTATAAATATAGTTTTTTTATTGCTAAAGACTAAAATTACTTTATTGCTAG
Source organism: Nothomitra cinnamomea (assembly GCA_022345685.2). Lineage (NCBI taxonomy): Eukaryota > Fungi > Ascomycota > Geoglossomycetes > Nothomitra > Nothomitra cinnamomea. Next base: position 46,766 of record JAJDMX020000204.1, on the reverse strand, counting down.
AATTTAACAAAGTAACATACAATTATATCTTTCAATATCTTAAGTAATAAAACTTAAATTGTTAAGTAACAAATAACTTAACATTTAATAAAGAAGAAAGAAAAGTACTTTCTGTTACTTTTCAATTGCTCTATATAGTTACTCTTTATTGAATTACTAACTATTTACCATTAAATAATTGTATACTATATTATTATCAAGTTAAAATATAATTCATAATCTGAATTTCAAATAAGGAAGCTTAAGTCACTTTGTAACTTGTATATCTTTTATCTTTATGTAATCACTGTATAACTCACTACTTCTGGTCTATATATCTTCTAGCTATTTCAGTATGTTAAGAATTTATCAACTTCTCTCTATTGTCATTCTTAATCAATTTCTAATTAAGAGTTTTTATAGTTTATTGATCATTGCTTGTATTACTTTCTTAGTATTGTAGTAGTTAGTTAAGTTCATTAAGTGAGAACTATATAACAAAAATATTATCTTATGTTTTTCAGTTACTATATACAACGTACAGTATATAGACTTAATAGTTTATCTTTTACTACTTTAGGTGATATATTTTAAGTAAGTCTTACTATTACTTGTATTTAGTAGTCGGCTTTTTTGGCTATATGTTATACCTAATAGAGTCTCATTTATAATCTAATTTAATGGTTTCTGTACTACTTCTGTATTTGTAATATCCTGTAACTTGAGAGATAAAATGTATATAACAGTCTTATTTATGATTTAATTCAATATTTTCTGCATTACTTCCATATTTGTAGTATCCTATAGCTCAGGTCTTAAAATGTCTATAACAGCAATCACTGGACTTACTAGAAATACATTATTTAAAGTAATAAGACATAAGCTATCAAGCTTACACACTATACACTATGTATAATAACTGAAAAATATAAGACAATATCTTAATTAAATAGCTTTTGCTTAGTGAACTTAGCTAACTACTATAATACTAAGAAAGTAATATGAGGGGCAACTGATAAACTATAAAAACCTTTAGTCAAGGACTAATTAAAAGCAATTATGAAAAGAAACTAATAGATTTTTAATTAACTAAGATAGTTGAAAAACATGTTAGTTAAGAGTAGTGAATTATATAGTGATTATACAAAAGTAAGAGAAATATGAATTATAAAGTAACCAAGTATAATAATCAGATTTCAATAAGGTTTTGTTTACTACTTTATTTTAGGTATTCAGGTATATAGCAAGACATTTGTAAAGTAACTATGGGATAGTTATGTTAGTTTTGTATACTAAGATAGAGAAACAGTTTTGTTGTAAATATATCAAAAGATATCTTAGGCAATAATTCTTGATATAAAGCTTAATTACTAAATTAATAAGATTTTCAGTAAAGAGAGAAGGAAAGATACTTTTTCTGAGATATTAATGTAGTATTTATAGTTACTTCTTTACTGATCTCTTGATTACTTACTAATAGGTGATTCATATTATATGATATATATACTTCTTAGTGTAACTTATAATATGACTTATGTTGAGTTCAATAATGAAATTTAAGTTATTATAACTTATAACTCTTTGCCTATACTTGAGTTACTTACTACACTTAACTAACACATTCTTTAATTGCTAAGTATTTTTCATCTTCCTTAGTTCTTTATCCATATTTAATAATTTTAGGTTCTATAATCTATAGAACTTCTATATAGTCAATTGCTTTCTGATTAGATTGCTTAATATTTATATAATTAACTAAGATTATTGTCTTAATTAGAGTATAGGTAATTTATTGAGTTACCATAGTTTGCATTCTTAATATTAAAAGCACTGATTATGTAAACCTTGCTTTAACTTCTACTTGTCTTTACAAGTATTATCTATTCTTGTATTTAGTTTATTCTTAATAAGCCATATGTATTATTCTTAATTCTGTGGAACTGTAATTTAATTTAATAGTAATTGATACTACTCTTTTGTTTGTGGTGTTATCCTGGTAAAGCTTGCAATATTTATGATATTTAAGTTTTTTTATTTAGAGTTCAATTTATGAATTATATTTTGGCATGATGGTAATATAGTATATAATTACCTAATAGCAAGTAGTTAGTAACTTAATAAAGAGCAGCTATAAAGAGCATTTAAAGAGTAATAGAAAGTACTTTTTCTTTTTACTTTATTAAATATTTTTTGTTATTTAGCAATTTAAGTTTCATCACTTAAGATATTAAAGAATATAACTGTATACTACGTTATTAAATCTTAACTAGAAAGTAATTTTAGTTCTTAATAATAAGAAGAGTATATTTATAAATTAAGTTATCTTAAATACCTCTAAGTTTAAATAATATACATTAATATTGCTTATCTTACAATATTTAAAGCTTTTGCTATTACAATTGTAATTCAATATTTTTTACAATATTCTCAGAGCTTTAGAGTAATATATAACTTCTATGACTATCAAATATTAAGATTTAATATTATTCATTAACTTTAATAGAGTTATATAAGTTAAAAATTTATTTAAACAAAGTAATACTTATTAGATTATTTATATAACCACTTTTACTAGTTATTACTATTCAGTCATCTAAAGTATCTTCATAATACTGAATACTTTGTAGATTTTTGTCTTTCAAAATAATAAATAATGGTAGTATAATATGGTTGCCTATCTCTGATTAACAAGTTAATGGAAAGGTATTAGGTAATTACCAAGGAAGTAAGGCAGTTGAAAGTAAAGGCTAGGTTATTGTTCTTTATAAAGAAGATAATAATTAGTTCTATTATAAAAGAAAGTATAGAGAATAGTAACGTTAATCTTTTATATCTCTTTATAAATTAACTGCTTAACTGTAACATATATATTATAATTGTGACTTTATTAAAATTATTTAATGACATAGATCCTAGATTCTAATTCAGCAAATAATTATTATTGAGACTGCAAATCAATATTAAGCATACAACTATTACAATCTTATAGACTAAATATTATCTAATAGTTTTATAGGTGAAATTAAGTTATTTATATAGTTACATTCAATAATAATAATACTTTTAAATTCATATTATAATTTGCTATATTCTTTAAACTCTAAGTATTTATCTATAATCTTATATAATATTTCAATATTATTTATTGTTATAAATATTTTGAGCCTTATCAGGGACGCCATAGATATGAAAGTAATGCTGGAACCATTGAACCAAATTACGGACTTATAGAGTTAAGAATGGCATGTACAGCTCAGCAAGAATAAACCAAATATGAGGATAAATAATACTTGCTATAAGTGGGTAAGGGCTGGAGCAGAGGTTTGTGCAATCAGCACTTTCAGCATTGAGAGTGCAATCTACAGTAACTCAATAAATTACCCATATCCCAATCAAGGCAACGATCTCAGCCAGCTACATAATTACTAAACAGCTTAGCTAGGAAGCAATTAACCAACAGAAATTACCACGACCTATAGATGTCAAACTGTTGATCATGAGAGAAGAATTAGGAGAGCTAAGGAATACTTGGTAGTTGAAAGACATATTAACTAGATATAGTGAGTAGCTTCGGTATGGATGGAGAGTTATGAGTCATGATAACTTAGGTTTCATTATTAGGCTTAACATGAGTCAAGTGTGAGTTACACCAAGGAAAGAATACATTAAGTGGTATAAGCTGCCTATTGGCAGGTGGCCAAGAGATCAGTGAAAAGACAGCTATAAGTGTAGTGTTGGGGTTTCAGAAAAAGCACCTTTTCTTCTCTCTTTACTGAATATCTTATTAGTTTAGCAATATAGTTTTATACTAAGAATCATCGCCCAAAATATCTTTCAATATAGTTGCAGTAGAACCATTTCATTATCTTAGTATATAGGACCAATATATCTATCTTATAGTTACCCTAAGAATACTCTGTCGTGTACTTAAACATTAAGACAAACTAGAAGACAAAACCTCATCAGAGTCAGATCGTCATACTCATTTAAAAGTCAGTTTTACTTATATTATATATATTAATATAGTTATTACTATATATTACTATGTAGTTATGTATTACGAATATTTTGAGCTTTATTAGGAATATCACAGATACAGAAGTAGTGTTATTATTATTGAACTGAAGCATAGACCTATAAGGTTAAGAATAGTATATATAGTTTGGTAAGAATAAACTAAATACAAGGATAAATAGTATCTGTTGTGGATAGATAGAGACTAAAGTGAGATTCGCATAATAAGCACTCTCAGTACTGAGAGTATGACTTGTGGCAAGCTAATATATTACTTATACCTTGGTTAAGATAATAACCTTAGCTAGTCACATAATTGTCAAGTGACCTAATCAAGAAACAATCAGCTAAAAGAAATTACTATGACCCACAGATATAGAACTATTAGCCAAGGAGATCAGACCAAGAGAGCTGGAGGATACTTGGTAGCTAAAAGATACATTAGCTAGGTGTAGTAGGCAGCTCAAGTATAGACAGAGAGTTATAAGTCACGATGATTTAAATTTCATTATTGAACTTGACATGAGTTAAGTGTGAGTCATATTAAGAAAAGAACATATTGAATGGTATAAATCATTTGTCGGCAGATGACTAAAGGGACAGTAAAGAGGTAGCTATAAATACAACATTGAGATCTTAAGGAAAGCGTCTTTTCTTTTCTTTTTATTAATGTGACGATCTGACTCTGATGAGGTTTCGTCTCCTAGTTTATCCTGATGTTCAGGTACATGGTAAGGCAATCCTAGGGTAACTATGGGATAGATATGTTGGTCCCGTATACTGAGATAGCGAAACAGTTCTGCTGTAACTATATCAAATGATATCTTGGGCGATGGTTCTTAGTACGAAGCTTATATTGTTAAACTAATAAGATACTCAGTAAAGAGGGAAGAAAAGATACTTTCCCTGAAACTCCAACGCTATATTTATTGCTGCCTCTTTACTGATTTCTTGGCCATCTGCCAACGGGCAACTTATACTACTTGAGGTGTTCTCTCCTCGTTGTGACTCATACTCAACTCACGTTGAGTCCACTAATGAAACCTGAGTTAGTATAACTCATAACTCTCTATCTATACCTGAGTTGCTCACTATACCTAGCTAATGTATTCTTCAGCTGCCAAATGTTCTTTAGCTCTCCTAGTCCTTCACCCACGACCAACGGTTCCTCGTTTGTAAGTCATAGTGGTTTCTGTTGGCCAGTCGTTTTCTGGCTAGATCGCTTAACAATTATGTGACTAGCTGAAGTTATTACCTTGACCGGGGTGTGGGTGATTTATTAAGTTATTATGGATTATGCTCTTAGCACTGAGAATGCTGATTGTACAGACCCCTGCTTTGGCCCCCACTCGTTCACAATAAGTGCTATTCATTCTCGTATTCAGTTCATCCTTGCTAAGTCATTTGAGCTGTTCATGTCTCACAGGCTTGCAATTCAGTCCAATGGTTCTAGCGTTACTCCCGTGTCTGTGGCATTCCTAATGAGGCTCAAAATGCTTGTGACAATTGAATGTCTTGTTAATTTAGCAATAAAAGCTTCATATTAAGAATTATTACTCAAAGATATTTTTTGATATAGTTGCAATAAGACAGTTTTATTATTTCAGTATACAGGACCAATATAACTGTCCCACAGTCATCCTAAAAATACTTCACCATGTACTTAAATACTTAGACAAACTAAGAGACAAGACTTTATTAAAGTTAGATCGTTATACTATAATACTTTTTAAATTAATTCTCAAAGTTATTCTTTATATAAGTCTTATTCTAATCTTACTCAATAAATTAGTATGTAATAAAAATAAAGTAAAGATGATAGTTAATAAAGTAATTAAGTTAGTTGTAGTTAAAGACTTATATTAAAAGTATAATTTATTAATATATTTAATTTTGCTTTACAATAATGTATTCAATTATAGATTTTAGTATATTATGACAAATAGAAAACTCTTGTTTCAGCCTGTGAGACATTGACAGCTCAAATGACTCAACAAGAATGAACTAAATATGAGAATGAATAGCATTTACTGTAAATGAGTGGGGGTCAAAGCAGGGGTCTGTACAATTAGCATTCTCAGTGCTAAAAGCATAACCTATAACAACTTAATAAATTACCTATACCCCGGTCAAGGCAATGACCTCAGCCAGCTACACCATTGCCAAGCGATCTAGTCAGGAAACGACTGGCCAACAGAAACTACCATAACCTACAAACAAGAAACCGTTGGTCATGGGTGAAGGACTAGGAGAGCTGAAGAACATTTGGCAGCTGAAGAATATGTCAGCTAGGTGTAGTGAGCAGCTCAGGTATAGATAGAGAGTTATAAGTTATACTAACTCAGGTTTCATTAGTGGACTTGACATGAGTTGGGTGTAAGTCATAATGAGGAGAGAGCACCTCAAGTAGTATAAGTTGCCTGTTGGCAGATGGCCAAGAAATCAGTAAAGAGGCAGCAATAAATATAGCGTTAGAGTTTCAGGGAAAGTATCTTTTCTTCCCTCTTCACTGAGTATCTTATTAGTTTAACAATATAAGCTTCATACCAAGAACCATCACTCAAGATATCATTTGATCAGAGTCAGATCGTCACAATAATGTATATATAAGAGACAACTCCCAAAAGAAGTAATGATTAGTTCTACAATTAGTTTTTACCATTAAAATTCTATCTATTATGTAAAGTAATATGAAGTATTCTATTTCCATTACCCTGGCCTTAAAAGTCTTATAATGTTACTGCAACCATATTTGACATTTAATTCAATGTTGTTTATACTATTTTAGCAATCTGGAAGATCTGGCTTTAAAACAGCCTTAACATTATGATTCTATAGAATTAAGAATGAGATATATAGCTAAACAAAAATAAACTAAATATAAAAATAAATAGTATTTACCAAAAGATAAGTAGAGGCTAAATGTGACAATCTGACTCTAATGAGGTCTCATCTCCTAGTTTGTCTTGATATTCAAGTACACAGTAAGGCGTTCTTAAAGTAACCATGAGACAGATATGTTGGTTCTATATACTAACATAATAAAACGATCTTACTGCAACTTATATCAAAAGATATCTTGAGCTATAATTCTTAGTATGAAGCTTATATTGCTAAACTAATAAGATAATCAGTAAAGAGGGAAGGAATGACACTTTCCCTGAGATCCTAACGCTATATTTATAGTTGCTTCTTTATTGATCTCTTGGCTACCTACTAACGAGCGACTCATACCACTTAATGTATTCTTTCCTCAGCGTAACTTATACCAAGTCCAATAATGAAACCTAAGTCACCATAACTTATAACTTTTTATCCACACCTGAAGTACTTACTATATCTAGCTGACGTGTCTTTCAACTCTTCTGGTCCTCTTCTCATGACTAACGATTCTGCATCTGTAAATTGTGTTGGTTTCTGTTGGCCAGTTGCTTCCTAGCTAAGCTATTTAGTAGTTATGTGGCTGGCTAAGGTCATTGCCTTGACCGAGATATAAGTGATTTATTAAGTTACTATAGGTCACACTTTTAGTGCTGAGAGTGCTAATTGTATAAATCCTTGCTTTGGCCCCCACTTACCTACAGCAGGTACCATCTGTCTTCATATTCGAATCATTTTTGTAAAGTCATGTATGCTGTTCTTAACCCTATGGGTTCGCGATCTAGTCCAATGGTACCAACACTACTCCTGTGTCTATAGCATTCCTGATGAGGCTTGGAATATTTGTGACAACAAAGTAGGGCTTATGCAATCAGTACTTCCAGTACTGAAAGTGTAATCTACATTAACTCAATAAATTACTTATACTTTAGTCAAGACAACAATCTCAACTAACTATATGACTACCAATTAATCTAATCAAAAAGTAATCGATTATTAAAAAACTTCATAATCTACAAGACTCTAAACTATTAAATATAGAGAAAGAATTAAAGAAGCTGAAAAATACTTGGCAGCTAAAAGACATATTAACTGAATATAGTAAGTAGTTTAAATATAGGTAAGAAGTTGTAAGTTACAATAACTCAAGTTTTATTACTAAACTTGGTACAAGTCATATTGTAAGTTACTCTAAGAGATATACATACTAAGTAATATAAGTTATCTATTGATAAGTAATCAAGAGATTAGTAAAAAAATAATTATAAATACTATATTAAGTTTTTAAGAAAAGTATCTTTTTTTCTCTCTTCATTGAATATTTTATTAGTTAACAATTAAAATTTCATACTAAAAACTATTACTTAAGATATCTTTTTAATATAGTTGTAGCAAGACTGTTTTTACTATTTTAATATACAGAACTAACTTAACTATTTCATAGTTACTCTATAAATGCTTTACTCTATACTTGAATATTAAGACTATTAAAGAGATAAAACTCTATTAAAGTCAGATTGTCATAGTCATTTCTGCATTTATAATATCAACTTGATAAGACTTGAGATATTTATAACATTTACAGATTAAATTACTTTAAATACTTTCAAGTTCAGGTAATGTGTATTAGTATTATCTATTTTCTAATATTTAAAGTTTTCACTGTTACAAATAATTATATAAGTTATAATGTATATGAAATTCTATTACTTTTAATTCATTTAATAATAGTTCTTACAAAATAAAATAAGGTACTATTATTTATAATATGAATTTATTTCTTCTTATAACTCTTTTTTATTTTTATCTAAAATAGCTTTAAATATTATTTTGAAACTTTATTAATATAAGTTTTTATATTTATTTATTTGCCTTTCAGTAAAATACTAATAGTTTAACCTTATCATCAAATTACTTCCTACATGCTGATTAATATACAGTCACTTTTAAAAATTGATTTAAATTTTTATTTTAAGAACTTTTTATCTAGTTTTTGAATTATTTAGATAACTTGATTATTCTTATCAAGTTCAAAAGTAACTTTATCTATTTAAATAATTTATTTTTAATCTTAATATAATTTATACTTTTTATACTATATAAATTTTTGTAACGATTTAACTTTAATGAAGTCTTGTCTTCTAGTTTGTTTTAATATTTAGGTACATAGCAAGATGTTCTTAGGGTAACTGTGGAATAGGTATGTTGATCCTGTATACTGAAATAGTGAAATGGTCCTACTGCAACTATATCAAAGAACATCTTGAGTAATAATTCTTGGTATGAAACTATATTGTTAAACTAATAAGATACTCAGTGAAGAGAGAAGAAAAGACACTTTCTCTAAGATCCCAATGCTATATTTATAGCTGCCTCTTCATTGATCTCTTAGCTACTTGCCAATAGGTAACTCATATCACTTGATGTGTTTATTTCTTGGTGCAACTCACACTTGACTCACACTAAGTTCAATAATGAAACTTGAGTCACCATGACTTATAATCTTTTATCTATACTTGAGCTACCTACTACACCTAGCTAATATGTCTTTCAGCTACTAAGTATCCTTTAACTTTCCTGAGTCTTTGTCTATGACCAACAGTTCTTCGTCCGTAGGTCATGATGATTCCTGTTAGCTGGTTACTTTCTAGTCTAGACCGCTTGACAGTCGTGTAGCTGGTTAAGGTTATTGCCTTAACTAAGGTGTAGGTGATTTATTGATTTGCTGTGGGTCGCGCTCTCAACATTAAGAGTGCTGATTGTGTGAACCCTTACTTTAGCTTCTACTTGCCCATGGTAAATACCATTCATTCTTATATTTGGTTCATCCTTGCTGAGTCGTTCGTGCTATTCGTGTTCTACAGGCTTGCAATCCAGTCCCATGGTTTCAGCATCACTCTCGTGCCTGTGGCATTTCTGATGAGTCTCAGAATGTTTATGACAATTTTATTCCTTTATACTATTTTATGTCATAAATATCTTAAGTCTTACTAGAAATGTTATAAACATGGAAATGATGCTACTATCATTGAACCAGATCAGAGTTCTATAGAATTAAAGATGGCACACACAACTCAATAAGAATAAACCAAATACGAGAATAAATGGTACTTACAAGAAGTAAGTAGGGGCTAAAATGAGGTTTATACAATCAGCACTCTTAACGCTGAAAGCACAACTCGCGGCAAATTCAATATATTACTTACACTCTAGTTAAAGCAACAACTTTAGCTAGTTATACGAATACCAAGTGGTCTAGCTAAGAAGTGACTAAATAACAAGAACTTTTACAATCTACAGATATAGAATTGTTAATCATGAAAGAAAAACCAGGAGAGTTAAAGGATACTTAGCAACTGAAAAACATATTAGCTAAATATATTAGGCAGCTCAAGTGTGATGGTGAGTATACTCATTAGTGGTCGCAGGTACTGGATCGTCACAGACGGAGCAATAGGAAGCTATGGAGATAGGTACTAGGGCTGCCGGTGAGCCTCTCATTGCTAGTACATGTAGGACAAACTTCTTATAAGCTAATGACAGTAGCAATAAGGTTATTAGAAAAGCATTATGAGCGTAGTGTATATATAAAAAGTTTTTGACCGATAGGCAGTTTACAGTAAGCTACTTATTGAGTTTAAAAGGCTTCAACGGCGCTTCTCGTCCACTTGTTTGTTTACCTAAGTATCATTGGCACTACTAGTATTGCCTGGAGCAACTTAGTCATTACTTGTCTTGGAGGCTGAGTCGCCAAGGCTTGGCCTTGGTGTTGCCATGACATTAAGTATGGATAAAAAGTTTTGAGTTATAGTAACTTAGGTTTCATTATTGAACTTGACATAAATTATATTATGAGTCACATCGAAAAAGGTACACACCAAATAGTATAAGTTACCTGTTGGCAGATGACTAAGAAATTAGTGAAGAGGTAATTATAAATACTATATTAGAATCTCAGGAAAAGTATCTTTTCTTTCCTTTTCACTAAATGTCTTATTAGTTTAGTAATAAAGTTTCATACTAAGAATTATCACTTAAGATATTCTTTAATATAGTTAAAATATAATCATTTTATTATCTTAGTATACAGAACCAATATAATTATCCCATAATTACCTTAAAAATGCTTCATTACATATCTAAACATCAAGACAAACTAAGAGATGAGATTTTATCAGAGTTAGATTATCATATTTTATTAAGTAAGACTTTGTTTAAACTTTATAATGATTTAGTCAATACTCTTTTAAAGTTTATTAAACTATTAGTTGTTAATATATATAATATTTATCTTAGTAAAGATATTAAATATAATAATTAGAAGCTAAGTGTTAAGGACTATTACCTGGATTATAAATCTTTTTACTTTCTTAAAAAGTCTTAAAGGTCTTTATAAACATTTCTCATTGGTAAAGAACTTTGGATTTTTTTTATCAGGTCAAAATAGACTATACATATAGTACCTGAAGAAACTTTCTCAATTTTAACAATTTTGAAGATTTTAGAAAGCAAATTACTAGCTTTTTACCAAATAACAATAGTAAAACATTTAGCAATAAAATACTTTTTAATTTTGACAACTATTTTTGTAATATCTATTTATATTATTTTTAGTAGTTTAGCTGAATTTAAAGCTATTTTCCATTGTTATATAGCAAAAATCTACAAAAGTACTACTGTATAAATACTTTATTAATCTTATTATATATATAATTGAAATAAGTTTTAAATTGAAATTAATTTTTAAGATATTAACAAATGGCAGAAATCAATATGCAATAGTTAATTAAATTTTAAATTAAAATTAAAATAATATAAAATAATCGTAGAGCTAAGGCAATTGTAAAAAGAATAGTGTATATAAACTATTATTTTATATAGTCACTCTTTACTTTTCTATAAGTCTTAATTTTATTAAATATATTAGAAATTATATTGTTAAAGTGCTTAATGCCAATCTAGATCTATTTCTTTTTAATAGCTATAATAAGTTCCTCTTATATTTAAGAAATATAGTCTTTATTATTTATAGCTTTTTTAAGCTATAATTATAAATTTTCAATAGAACTCAAAATGGGAGAGTAAGTTAATTAATCTATAATCTTAATCTCCTTATTTTCTATAAAGTTCTTAATTACTTTAGTATAATAACAAAATATATTATTATACATATAAATCTAGTCTTTAATATTATATTCAATTTTCATAACTGCAAGTAATATAATATTCTTTATTATATTGTTATAATATTGAACTCTAGTTATTCGATTATTAATTAATACTACTAAATCTTTTATATTTTTAAATATAAAGGACTAAATACTAACAGATATTCTTCTACTCTTAAATATTAATTTTAAGTATGTATTATTAAGTTTTTCTCTTTATTATGTTAAATACAATACATATAGCCATTTAATTCAATTTCAGTACTGTATTTATTGTTAAATATAACTCTTTCCTAATTCTTGAATATTTAGTTCTTATGTAACTTTGCAAATACATGTTACTTCTTTTTATGTTCTTGATTAAAATATGGTTTTTATCTAACAATATATTTATAATATTTATATTTTTTTTAATATAGTTCTTAATAAATTATTACCATAGTAAAATTCCTTACAAAGATTTGTTATTATTGCAGATTAGTTACTTAGTACTTTTCAAATAAGTTACTATTCTTCCCAGTCTGTAAACTTCTTCAAAGTACTTAATCTTGATTTAGTTATAGTTAAATTCTCTGGATTTTCATGAAAAAGTTAAATAATTTAATAGATTTGTGATTTATTAAGTCTTATAAAGTATTATAAACATTCTGAGCTTCATTAGGAGTATCATAGACATGGGAGTGACATTGATGCCATTGAACTAGATTATAAACCCATAAGGTTAGGGACGACATGTACAGCTTAGTAAGGATAAACTGAATATGAGGACAAATGGTACTTGTTATAGGTAAGTGAGGACTAAAGTAAGGGTTTGTGCAATCAGCACTAAAAGTGCTGAGAGTGTAACTTGTAACAACTTAATAAATCACTCATATCTCGATCAAGGCAATGACCTTAACCAGTCACACAACTGCCAGGTGGCTTAGCTAGAAAGCAATTGATCAATAAAAACTACTACGACCTATAGACATAAAACTGTTAGTTGTGAGAAAAAGATCGAGAGAGCTAAAGGACACTTAGTGTGATAATCTGACTCTAATGTGATCTTATCTCCTAATTTGTCTTGATATTCAGGTACATGGCGAGGCGATTTTAAGGTGACTATGGGACAGGTATATTGGTTCTGTATACTGAGATAGCAAAATAGTCTTGCTGCAACTATATCAAATAATATCTTGAGTGATGGCTCTTGATACGAAGCTTATATTGCTAAACTAACAAGATATTTAATGAAGAGAGAAGAAAAGACGTTTTCCCTAAAACTCCAGTATTATATTTATAATTGCCTCTTCACTGATCTCTTGGCCACCTGCTAAAAGGTGACTTATACCACTTGAGTTATTCTTTTCTTGGCGTGACTCACACTCAACTTATGCCGAGTCCACTAATGAAAACTGAGTCGGCATGACTCATGACTTTCTATCCATACTCGAGCTGTCTATTACACTTAGCTGATGTATTTCTCAGCTGCCAAGTATTCTTCAGCTTTTCTGGTCTTTCATTTATGACTAATGGTTTCTCGTCCATAAGTCATCATGGTTCCTGTTAGTTGGTTGTTTCCTGGCTAGACTATTTAGCAGTTGTGTGGCTGGCTGAGATTACTACCTTGACTGGGATGTAAATGATTTATTGAGTTGCCACAAGTTGCGCTGAGAACGCTGAGAGCGCTGATTGCATGAACCCTTGTTTCGGCCCCCACTCGCTCACAATAAGTGCCATTTATTCTTGTATTTGGTTCATCCTTACTGAGCTGTTCGAGCTATCTATGTCCTATAGACTTAGGATCTGGTCCAATGATTCTAGTGCTACTTCTATATCTGTGGTATTCTTGATGAGGCTTGGAATGTCCGTGACACTTAGCAGCTGAAAGATATGTCAATTAGGTATAGTGGGCAACTCGAGTATAGATAGAAAATTATAAGTCATAGTGGCTCAGGTTTCATTATTGGACTTAGCGTAAGTCAAGTGTAAGTAATGCTGAGAAAAGAACACATCAAGTAGTATAAGTCGCCTATTGGCAAGTAGCCAAGAGATTAGTAAAGAGGTAGCTATAAATATAGTATTAGGATCTCAGGGAAAGTGTCTTTCTTTCTCTTTTCACTGAATGTCTTGTTAGTTTAACAATATAGCTTTGTACTAAGAATCATTGCCTAAGATATTCTTTTATATAGTTACAGTATGACCGTTTTGCTATCTTAGTATATGGGACCAATATATTTGTCCTATGGTTACTTTAAGAACATCTCACCATGTACCTAAATGCCAAGACAAACTAGGAGACAAGACTTCATTAGAGTCAGATCATTATATAAAGATTTTTATCTCTGATTGAGTATGCCTGGCTTTATTAAGCATTAGGACTCCATGGGCTCTTCTAGGCATGACATGTGGATAGCCCAGCATTCTGGCTCTCAAATATGTATTTCCTTGTCGATTTTGGGTACGAAATGGACTCAGGAGTCTACATGAAGGTCTTGGGTCTTTTTTTTTAATGTTTACGATGGCGTAATTATGCTTCGGTTCGAAACTTATCCCAGCTATATGTACTTTATGTTTAGGGTACGCACCAACATCCAACCGCACACTTAACGCGGAATCGCCCTTCAAGCAACAGAGACCCAGAAATAAAAAATTTGAAGATATTCTCCATAGTTAGCTTTTGCCTTCTCCAAAAAGGCGTTAGAATAACCTGTGACTTTTTTTCCGGTTTATGGGGCGTTCAGCCCAGTCTCCAAAAACAGAACCAGCCCTCAAAAATCCTCCTAAATTCAATTCCATCAATCACGCCGCCAACCCACCTCACCCGTAGATTTAGCTACCCGCCCGGCGAGAAAACCCAAAACTAAACCAAACACAAACGCAACTCAAGACATTCACACAGTCCCATTACCGTGGTTTGACTGGGTGTCAAAATACGCCTCCAAAAGTCGTTCGGGTAAGTATAGGATTTTGGCTCGCCGCCGAAGCGCGCGCAACTGAAGATAAGGTTTTAGGCCGTGGTTGTGGACGTGGGAACGTGGCACGGAGGAAATGCAGGTACGGTTGACTGAGGGATTCAGGTACAGCGGAAATGGGAGGGGCCAGATATCTATATTAACCTGGGTTCAGATATGTGTCGCGGGTTTTTCCAAGTACACTTGAATGTTGATTCTATATTCATGCGTGTAAAAGACGAGAAATATCATCGGTGATGGCAATGCATATTCTAAGCGTGCTTCGGAAGCTTATCCTGTCTTGACCTCACGCTACCAACCCCAACAGATATCTGGATGTAGCTCAGTGTACTCTGAAAAAAGACAAGCACTGGGGCTGAAACGTCATAAGGGTGTGGCCATACACACATGTATCACCAAAAATCATGTCCAATCCGCTGTGCCACCGTCCCACATGCAACCGCTGACCCATCGAAAATCCTAAACGGCCGTCATGATCACGATCACAACATGTCCTCGCGCCAGCGACTCCGCACTTTCTGCCAGCTTTCCATGTCTTCTCTGCCCCCATCCTTCTCCAATCCCAGACCCCTCTCGATCCACTGTTGGCTACCCATTTCGTTCAACCTGGACAAGGCGCGGGCAAATGCAAACCGCTCCTCATCACCAGTAAAGATGCTGCTGTTTTTCAAGACTTGCATGTTTAATCCTAGGTCATCCATGAGTGAGCGCATAGCATCTGAAACGTCGTGATGCTCTTCCCCGTCCGGAGTGGTGGGGTTGGATGTGCCATCTGGATGGAGGGCGTCGTCCAGCTCAGTGCGAGAGACGAAAAGTTCGGACAGTGGGCCAGCGGTTGTAAGGACTAATTTTGCCTGTTGGCAAGTAAAGTTTAGTTAGTATGTATACATTGAAGTTTGTTTTCGGGGATGGGGGCGATTCTACGCACCCTACTCTCGTAGACAGCATCGATGAATGTAATAAACCGCCTAGCTAGATCTCTTGACTTATGTGTCATACCCGGAATCTCGGTGATGACAAAAGCCTCGTACCACCTCATTAGTTCTAGATAATCTGCTGCGCTCGTCGGCCGTCCGCAAAGATCCGCAAAATTAAACATAGCTGCCTTCCCGCTGGCGCGCGGCACCATTACGTCCCGGCCCCAAATACGGTGCGTTGCCGTATGCGGAGGATCATTCTCAAAGTCACCGAGAAACTTAAACCAGTTGTTTGCATGGGAGGCAGCGGCCTTGTCGAGTGGGAAGTGGTATACCCCGGACGGAGGACGGGGAATCTTCCGGTAGTCCGTGGGCGAATTCAGATTGATGACGTGGAGCCGGCTCTTCAGAAGGTTGATGCACGGAATAAAAGATTCCCGTTGAATGCCATTTTTGTAGAGGTCATCCGGGTGACGATTAGACGTCGCGACAAGTAGAACGCCGTGAGACATCAAGGATTCAAGGAGTCTACGTCAGCACCCACAATCAGCACAAATGCTTCGCCTCATGATTACGGAACAACAGAGTCTCGACTAACCTCCTCAAGATCATGGCATCGGCCACGTCCGTGACCTGAAACTCATCAAAGCAGAGCACACTGCTCTTCTCGGCAATATCAGCTCCGATGAAAGGCACAGCATCGAAGTCATTTCCATATTGCATCTTCATCGCATGTAAGCGCCTGTGGACATCCTGGATGAAGTTGTGGAAGTGTATCCGGGTCTTGGAAGTGATATTGCTAGGGAGTGTGTCGTAGAACATATCCATCAACATGGTCTTGCCACTGCCGACGTCCCCAAAGAGGTATAGTCCTTTGGGTAAGTTCTCGGGGATCTGCGTTGAGGCTTTGCGAGGTGCTTTTCTCCATAGTAGTGAGCTTAGGAATGAACTTTGCGCAGCCGGCCGAAGGGATTCAATGTCTGGATGTACTATTTGGGGAGCTTTGTACTCTTTTAGTTCATCGTGGAGATGCTGAAGGCTTTGTACAATGCCTATTGAAGAGTTAGTCAAACTCTGGAGAGAGAACAATGACCGGGACCCATCGGGACTTGTAACATACTCCTCTGGTGTTCGTCGTTCCGCAATTGGCCTGCTTCCACTCTGGCGCCGTACTCGTCTAACGGGCTTTGATCGTGGGGGTTTGCTGTAGCGGATAATTAGTAACCTTGTATATTCGTTTGGGGGCTTCCCGGCTTTATTTAGCATGGATCTAAGGGCCACCATCAGAGTATCGTACCATTACTAACTGTGGCTAGCCGTCTGGTGTGTTTGAAACTTTGGACACAAGATTGCCGTTCTCGTGCGATTGAGACACACCTTGGGATAGTGCAGGTTGCGACTCCAGATGTCTGTCGTACTGGTCTCTCATAGACGCGGCGCTTTTGAGTTCTCACTCTGTATCGTAGGATCTGGGAGCACTCCGTGCACAGAGGTCGGCGCTGTTGAATCGCGGCAGACGTGATGAGATTGGTATCACCAAGGATCACGCGGAGCGCATTCCGTCTGAGTCCGGAACTGGACTTCATTCTGTGTCGTTCTGTAGTGGTTGCGGTAGGGGCTCACGTAGCTGTCAAAGACTGATGGCGAGAGCATCGGATGCACCGGTGTGTATTCTCGTACTCCGTACTTCACCGAGCTTTTTTGGGGTTTTCAGTAATGTGATGTCAGGGCTATCAGGCAGAGCCTCTCGATATTGAAGCCGAGAACCGGCGCAACCCCCCCGTCTTGTCGCCTGATTGCGTAAGGAAATTTTCGCCGAGGCAAACGCCTCTAAACAGCCAAAAATGGCCGAAAATACTATTCATTTCTACTGATTTGGCCCCACATTTTAACGTCCATTTAACTGAAATCTCTGCAATTTTTCTGCCAATTTTTGCCAAGTAGCACGTATTCGATGTTGTTCGAGCCTTTGGGCTCGGGATTCTGCTTTTGATCGGGCTTTATCGGACTTTATCAGAATTAATCAGGCTTGACCTGGGCGATATCGAAATCCAATCTCTATGATACATCGATAATATACTATCCTAAGTGCACCCGGATACGACACCATCAGTATCGGTGTAAGGCTGAGCTGAGCCACTTTGCTCTCCTGCGATTCGGCAAAAACTTTGCTGTTTCGAGTCTGGTGCAGAACAGAATCTTATTCCTCTGATCTAGCGACCACTTGCATCCCTGGATGCCCCATGCGCGAAATCGACTGCTGCGAAGGGATATTCCTGGCAGCGCTGAGACAATAGGTGCATCTAGAGGGCAATCTTCGGAGAACCTAGAACAAGGACGTACTTATCGGTATGGTGTACACCATACTCTACAGTCTGCACAAAAATCTTTTATGATAGGAGAAGCAAATATCGTCGATGATGCGAGGCATTATGCGGTAGGTAATGCAAGCTTCGAGAAGACTGATTTCGCTCGATAAGGAAGTTGACGCGTGGACCCGATATCGTGACAAAGTACTTTGCGTACATGCTCTTTAAGTGGAGGATGTCTGCTCCGACGGCTCGCGGGAACCAAAATCCTCATTCCCCTTCGCTTTGACGCCTTTTGTTCCTGGCGGCCACATGCTCACACAGACTGTTCTTGCACTTTTCTCGAGCTCAAATGTTGTCAAAGCAACGTTCCATCCCTCGAAATAGCATGTAGTCCGTCGTAGTCCGGTTCGGAGTGACTTTGTTCGGAAGATCAAGCTAAACCAGTTCCTGATCGATCAAACCCGACCGTATCGCGTGGACCCGGCGTGGCGTGGGCATAATTCTCGCCTAAGCCCTTTGTGGTTTGTTTCTGTGCTGGCCCAACACAGCCGTGTGCGCGGCCAAATGACCGACGCAGAGAGAGAAGGGGATAACGATCCTTACTGCATACTGCATACTGCAGTTGCAGTGCACCGAGTACTCAGTGCTCAGTACTTCGTACATGGGCGAAACTGACAGTGATATTTTTGTTCTTGAATAATTTGTTGCCCTTGTCGCATGTCCATTAGAAACAAAAGAGACAGTGGAATGGCTACTTGCACGCAGATGCCGCGCCCCTTAATATAACTCTTAGTGCGTTAGTGTGTGGACGGGCAAAAATGTCTGGCAAGGGTGGCCCGCTCTGATTGGTGACCCCATCCCGGTTAATACCCGCTTTCCACACGCAAATTCGAGCCAACAGTCTTTTCTGTACCTTGCAAGCAGGTCAAACCGAGCATGCGTGTTCCTGGGGCTGTCCGCGTCCGTCTTGGGAACTGCTCATCTCCACTGCCCAGCTCCAGCGACCACGGTCCATGCACCGTCTACTGCAGGAAAAGAAAACGCGGGAAGAGGCTGTCGAACAACTCGAGAGAGTGGTCGAGACCTTATTCTTTGGCTGTGAGAGTTGGGCTCGTTGGGCCACCTCTTTTATCCTCTGACCGATGGCAGAGTGAGTTCTGAAAAGGTTCCCCGAGCGAACAAGACGACGACCGAGTATATCCTCCAAAACCGCGACGACCACTCACGGCGAGGCGCCTATCCCCCATGCGCGCGGTGATTCCATGCCAAATTTGTCCCCCAACGCTCGACCCGTCAGTGCTTTCAGCGGTACCTTTTTATTAGCCAAGAATCTTACACCCTAAGCCGACCAAATCGTTCGGTTCTCCGCGTTCACGCTCTCCTACCTTCTACCATCCTCCTCCTACTCCTCAACCTCGTCCCCCATTTTTCTTCGCAGCAATCTTTTCGACCGACGACACCTCGTTCACCTCACGGCTGTGGTTGTAGCGGAGCAATTGTTCCTTTCGTCGATTGTTAGCAGCGTTTGCGCATCCACTCGTTCATTCACTTGGATTTCCAGCAAATCCGTACCCTCGTTTTTGTGCCTCATTCGTTTCTCGTAACTGCCAAACGGCCACGATTGCGAACCAACTTCTACTCACAGTAGTTTCCGAGCTAGCGGCGTTAATTTATCTGCCTTGTCATCTGCCATAAAAAGCGCGCAAAGGACTCCAACGCTATCGTGACCGCGGTTCTTTGTTATCCCACGCTTCGTTCAAATAGGCCGCGGTGGATTAGCGTTCCGATCAGCTTCATTCGAACATTCGAAGGATAAAGGCGACTTAATAGTTCCAGCCTTTGGGTAGAATAGAGACAATCTGGCTGGCTGAGAGGTTGGGTCGGTAACGTTCGACAACCTCCCCAGGGAACGCTCGACAGCGCAACAACACCAAACATTTAACGAAGAACGAATTTGAAGCGAATTGCACAGAGGATCAGAGTTTTACTGAACGTTGCGTTTTGAGGATCCGGCGTAGGAGATTGATTTTCAGGTGTGGTTGAATCTGTGACGATTTCGATCGTTCCTTCACACTCATTTGAACATTTCTTCCCTGCATCCTTGCAGACCAGGCATACGGTCCTGAGCAGTACGTTAAAGTGTCTTATGTCCACACTCACACGCCTATGCGTTGGTTCTGTCGTTTTCCGTTGTGCTAGTCAAAGTGGCCTTAGCTTGGCGACATGTTCCACTGCAACGGCAACGAGACCACGCGCGTCAAATATTTTTGTAGGATTGTGCTGATGCAATTGCCCTTAGACGTTCCTTAAAGTTTGACCTCGTCAAGTTCACTCGTTCACACAATCTACCCTGACGGTAAGAGCCATATGCGCCTCAATATCACTCAATGCTTTGCCAGCAGTGAATGGAAGAACTGACAATATATACTGCGAAGGGTCAAATCAAAAGGTAGCTATCGCCGCGAGATCCAACTCACTGCATTCAAAACGGCGTCATTGCACACAGTCCGACCCTTCACGAGCAAAGATGCGATCGTCTACGCTCGTCTGGCTCTCATGCCTCTCCCTAATCCCCTCAATCTCTCCGGCTGTGGCTGTCGCCGATGGCATGCCTGCACCGACAGTCGCAGATAGACCGAAGTTCTACTTTCCGCGTGTGGTCAAGCGCGTGACTTATACGAACACCACTACGACAGCATCTTCTACGAGTTCAACGGAGCTCAAGCGTGATACGTCATTCCTTACTACACGACAGACCACAGGAAACTTGGATGACTTCTTAAGTGCTTTGAGCAACGGAGGCTTCTTCCCTACCGGTGCCTCTGGCCTCAATCCAACCAGTGTAGCGGACACGACTCCTTCATCTACGTCAACGACCTCCGACACTAGCACTTTGCCCGATACTTTTGTAGCAGTCCCGCCTGATACGACAACCTCTAGTACTACCAGTGTAGTGGACACCTCTACTTCTCCGTCAGATACAACGACGCCAGATGCTACCAGTGTGGTGGACACTTCAACTACGCCGTCAAATGCTACCAGCGTGGTGGACACTTCAACCATATCGTCAGATACTTCCATCCCAGCTGCTCAGGACACGACAGGATCTTCGCCTGTGGTTGATAGTGCTGTTGCTTCATCCACTGATACCTCCATTACTCCTACAGACACCACAACAACAGCTGGATTGATTCCTGATGTGTCGGCGATCATTTCGGATTTGCTCGGCGCTACAACTACGGGAATTCTTGTCGGTGTATCCACGGATATCCCTACTACCACTGACGATACTGTCGTACCAACCCCAACCGACATCACGGCCTCGGCCACATTTACTCCAGGCGTTGTTCCCAGCTTCACTCCTGGTCTTGTCGGTGTATCCACTGATATCCCTACTACCACTGACGATGCTGTCGTACCAACCCCAACCGACATCACGGCCTCAGCCACATTCACTCCAGGCGTTGTTCCCGGCTTCACTCCTGGTCTTGTCGTGACTACTACATCTTCGGACACGGCAGCAGCTGTCATCACATCATCTCCGTCTACGTCTAGCGATGATGGAGGCATTTTGGCTTCGATATCTGATTTACTAACAAGCTTACTTCCGCTCACTACTGATGTTCCTCTTACTACTGAGGTTCCTCTCACAACAATACTCCCGATCACGACTGATATTCCTCTTACAACTGATGTTTCAACCTTGGTTCCGGTCACAACTGACGTTCCTCTTACAACTGATGTTCCACTTACAACGGATGTTCCAACCTTGATTCTGGTCACAACTGACGCTCCTTTTACAAGTGATGTCGTCTCTTCCGCTGTTGCCTCGGCCACCGATGTAGTTAGCGGCGTTGCGACATCAATTTCTGATGTTACCGTGCCTACCCCTTCAGTCAATCTTACAGATGCTTCTGTAATTCCCACTGATCTCCCCGTCACAACTACTGGTGTTGCCATCCCACCTACTACAGATACGGCTGTGCCAACGACTAGTGGTGTCGTTGCAGATATTCCCCCGAGTATCACTTCTACACCAGTTGCTGGTAATGGGACTGATACGGCCACAACAGCGGCAGCTATTGGCACTGATGGTAGCATTGTTCCAACTACAACAGTGTCAATTGGCTCCTTCGAAACAGGAACATCAAACTCGACATCCGCAGATGACTCCGCGGCTCAAACTAATGGTGATGCTGCAACTACTCAGTGGCTTCCAACAGCGATTGCTACGCAGACCGATGGTCCCGGTTCCCTCGCTGCAGGTGCAACGGCGACGCAATCAGGAATCCCTTCATTCCTGCCAAAAGTGATATCTCCAGAAGGTGGTATGCCTACCAATGTACCAAAGAATACCACCAAGATTCAGATTGGATTCCTCTACCAGCTCAACTACGCTTTCGTCGTCGCCAACTCCATTGCGGCTGCTCAGATATTCCAGTACCTACCAGCGGGCGTCTCATATGGTCTTGGTATCCCGATTGACCAAGTGACCGTGAATGCCCTTCAGCCATACGATACTACCAAAGACTTGGGCTACATTACGACAATAGCTACCCTCTTTATTCCCTCTGATCTGGTAGATCAACTTGGACTAGATCTGCATACGCCGCCCTCCAAGCTTTACCACAATCCGGATAGCAGTACAAATACTCTCATGGATATGATCAATCCTAGTTTCCCGATTCTCGCAGGGGAGTCGTTGAATGGTGATGGTTCTGATGGTTCTGGCAGCGCTACTGACAGCGGCAGTCAGGCGACTGGCGCTGCTGCTGGAGGCGCTGGCACCGCTTTTGGAGGCCAATCTCCACCATCCGGACCCATTAGTGGAAAGAGTGTCGGAATCAGCGTTACTGCTGTTGTGGGTGGTGTGGCGTACGTCGCGGCAATGTTCTTGGTGGCTAGGAGATACAAGAAGCGTAGACAGCGACATCAGCGGTCTAGCTCACTATCAAGTGTCATGGGAGAACGTGGGTTGAGCAGTGGAGCTCTAATGGGTGGTGGCTTGACTGGTGATAGAGAGACACCACTTCAAGGCGGGAGAGGCACACCGGGTAATGGACGGGAGAGCAGAGGGAGCGGACGGAGCGGTGGTAACAGTGCTCGCACCCAAAACATCTCAGCACCCATGATGGCCGAGAACTCACTGGGATGGAACTGATCGACATCATTCACCTATTCTCCATTGATACGATCTTCACTTAGCACTTCAACGGCGTCTCTGAAACTGGTTATCCTATCTTGCGATTTTTCACTATTTCGCAAGGTCCGATAACATCCCCCGATATCCCTGGAAAGCTCACGCCAAACTTTTGTACAATAACTCCTGATGTGAAGAAAAGGCCAACCAGCAATTGCGTTGTCGCTCTACCAAACTCTTTATTATTATTACTTTTTTTCAAACTAGCCATTTTTTACGGAATCTGGCCTTCGCTTCTTCACGCCGGTGTTGGGTAACTCCTTTGGCTGCTCCTACTCGCTGGCCATAGACGATCCTCCCTCTCGGAACGGATGTTACTTTTTTCTTTACGCTTCTGTTGGTTAGGCTTTCTTGCATCGGGGAGAATGGTGGCTTCTTCTACGAGGAAATATCGGCATTCGATGATGAAAGGTCTTGTCTCACGGTCGCCTGATTCCCAGGAGTTGCTCTTCAATGGCCTTTCTCAAAGGCGTTTAATTTGTTTACGCTGATGGGAAAGGGTATTGAAGGGTTTCTCTTCCAACAACTATGTACATTCTACGTGTGAACCCCCTTTTCAAATCCAACGTTGTGACCTAACTTCGAAGGGTACCCTTATTTCCTTTCCCCTCTCTCTCAGTTTCGCGCGCCGCTTTTACTTGCTTGCAGATTCCCCAACACCACACCGTGTCTTTTTTTTCTCCATAAAAAGGTTGCCCCCATACACTTCTGCACAAAACAAACTTACAATAATTCTCGCGGTGGGAGAGGAGAAAGAAACAAATAAAGACAGGGTTGGCGAAATTCGGATTCCCCTCCTATCTTTTTATGTTGATAAGATGTTGGTGCGTGGTTTTCTAGATGTGCTGGAGCGGTGTGAGCTGAAGGGGATGTGATAGTGGAAGCTGCAAATCGAATGTCACATTTCAAAACATTGTTCGCTCCCTTGTCCCTCCGACACCGCAACCCAATGTGAATTGTGATGTGACTGCTTATTTCAATGCTGAGGCCTTTCTGTTCTAAACTAATCTAGGAGAAAAAAATGAACGCCGCCGGCAAACCGATAAACTTGCCGTTGCTTCGGACCCGGACCCGCGAATCCGGACCCGACATGACCCGAGCAATATGGCGGACCGACAGAAGCACTCAAGCTCCCCACGAAGCTGCATTGGCTACACTTTCGCAAGATTTACCCAACCGCAAGCCTTCTATGGAGCCGCATGGCTGCGCTAATGGCCCTAGAAGCCCCGCTTGTGGTCTGACAAATATCTAGATCCTTCGTTTCTCGGCCTGTGACACACCCCCGGGAGAAAATCCAGGAGCCTAGCCGGTCTCCGATCATCTCGCCTGAAGGCGCGGGAGTAGAGGGGCTTTGATATCTTCTGACTCACGAAAGTGGGGTTGAGGGGTAAAACGAGGTGACGAAAAAACACCGTGTTCAGAGATTCTATTTAGGGTTGGGTTCTGGTCCTTTTTTTTGTTCTTACGCTTTTTGAATACTAGAATGTGATGGCGAGGTTTTCCCTTTCTGCACGTCTGCATTTTTTCTCTCACGTAGGTGGTCAGAAAAGGCTGGAATGAGCTGATATATAGGACTGCTGGCATCCCGATTCCACCCACAAAACGAGCCTAGCCCACGTCCACCAGGCCTCTCGAAACGCATGAGCAGGCACCGGGGAATCGGGCCAACCTCCCCATGCTTATTCATAGGAAGAGAAGCGTGGGGTCAGTCTACTCTGAAAACTCTTTTCTTCTTTACCCTTGTGTGGGGAGGCAGAGAGCGGGGCTCCAAAGTTAGTGGTAGGGGGCGTGGGGTTTGTGCGGTTCGGAACAAAATGTACGCATGTAATCCAAGCAGGAGTTTTCTGTTGCTTGTCTCGTAGTTTCATTATTCCAGAGGAGCAGAAACCAAGAGACGTAGAACATTCCTAATGCGGATTGTCTTGCCTTTGTGGTTGCTTCATCGAAAAAAAAGATCTGATGTTAAAATTTGGTGGTCCGAGCCCCCGATATCACGTGAGAAACTTGGCCATTGATTCACCCACCATGCATAGTATAATCGGTAATTAGTGTGCGGTTCGCAAAATTGGCCTAAATGTTCCTATGTTCTGCTAATATCTACCTGTGGGGTGGATGGCCGTCAGTTCTTCAGGAGAATACCGTTGGTGTATGACCGAAGTTGCACCGCACCGAAGGTTCTGAAAGCTCCGAAAAACGGTTCGCCTGCCCCCTGCGATCGACAAGTATCACAGATCGCAGAAAGTTAGTTTAATATTTGGGGCTCAAATGATTGAATTGAGGGGTGGAAATATCAGCAAATCACACAATTTAAAAAGCAAATTGAAATGAGGGCAATAAAAAAGAAAACACCCAGCATTACAAACCGATTTCGGTGGGAAGAACGGTACCAAACTATTAAGGGACTTTTCGGAGAAAAAGGAACAAATTATCAGCCCCTGATTTGCCCTGCTCCCCCGCTATCTCGATGATGAATGTGGTTTAACAGCTGAGGCGATTAAAACGCGAGTTTGCCGGAGCCCTTGTAAGGACCCGAGCGTTCGCATCTCTCTTCCCGAAGCACGTAATAGGTATTTCGAGGAGTCCTCTTCTATCCAACAACTGCCTTCTTGTCATTGATAGCTTTGAGCTCGACATCACTGTTTCCGCACATTGTCAGTCAGAACGGCTCTGTGGGATTTTCTTTTGCTCTTTCTGTAACTCCTAGACATGTCTCTGGTGAAACATCATGACGAACACGGACGGCTCGATAGAAGAGAGGGTGTGCAGGGAAGAACGTACAAGACAAGCTTAGCGCCCGGGGGGATGTGGCCCGGGAAGCCGCTGTTGGGCCATCAGGCATCCTTGTCAGTGATCCCTTACGCAACAATTTCGACAGCCACTGCTAGCATCGAAGCGATGGACAGACGGCTGGCTTGAGTCTCTCTTATCGAAGGACGGGAGAGCGAGATCTTACCGATCGCCGTAGGCATAATCACTAATGGGAGGCACACACCATTGAATTAGCAGTGTCATCCGAAAGCCCGGGGGGCTTTGTTACGGGCATGAACACCACGAAGGGAGAGGTCTGGTTCCATAGTGAAAAGCATGCAGCCTCATGAGAGGGGGGAAGCCTGGGCCAACTTTATGGTGTGTGGGAGACCAAGAACTGAATTCTCAAAATGGCTGCATACTCCGTGATTGTCAATATAGACTTCTCGCCTAAGGTCATTTCCACAACGCCTTCATCCCAGCCTAGATGCAGCAGCGAGAGGTTCAAGTTAGCACAGATACACCCTGTACGCCGGAGTTCGGAGAATCGCCAGAACTTTGAAAGAAGCGCGCTAACCTTTGATAACCTTTCCCTCGCCGATTTTAGTTATGAAGTCACTGCGACCCACCGAAGTATCAAATCTATGGGGTAGTGGAACTGTCAGTCTCAGAAAATATGCAATGGCGAAGCGTGAGCCGGGCTGTGAGTGGGATGATAGAAGAAGTTGACAGCGGAGACCCACTGTGTGCCCTTGTAGTCCTCAGATGCTTTCAAAGGGTCGTACAACCAGCCTGTGTACTCGATGGTGACGGCGTCGTGGGCGACGGGTTTATTAACTCCGTCACCGGCCTTTAAAATCTTCCTTGTGACACCCATGCTGATGCTAGACGCGCGAGTTGCTTCCTTGGCGAGTGGTTCGTGGAGGAAGGAAGACGAGGGTATGGAGTGCTTGGATTGTCTGAAGGCAATGTGAGAGTCGGGAGAAGTTGTTGACAGAAGATGGATGTTAAGTGAGAGACGAGATAATGATAACTTGAGCTTCGAGGGCCAAGTTTTGTATTTAAAATCCAGAAAAGAAGGGGCGAGGAAAGCTGCAATGAAGTTCCAGAGCGGTTAAGCGCATTCGAAGCGGGGGGAATGCGTGGGATTGGCTTCGAGAACGTCTCAAAAAGGACTCACCGTCTCGTAGGGTGGATGGGTTCCGCTGTGGCAGAAAGAGCGAGTGGAAGTGGGAGTTTGACAGTGACCATTTGGAACAAGAACCACAGTTCCTGTACCGCCATTTTTGGCGCTTGAATACCATACAGATGTCAATTGCACATGTCCAATCCCAGGAATTAGAGCAAGCACAGAAGAGCACACTGTCCATAGTGGCACCCCATCCAACGAATGCTGACCGTCGCCCCCCTCCCGACGCTCCCCGTATGCCTGTCCAGCTAATTCCCAAGGGGACTAGAAGAGAAGCCGAGAGCTACCCCATGGACTCCGGACGGTAGTTGATCATTGGCAAAACACATGGGTCTGATAATTCCGCTTTTGGCCAAGCGAGCACGCGCCCACTTTGAATCGCTCAGACAAAAAGCAACTTATCCCATGGTCTCATGCATTGTTAAATATGTCCCCTCCCAATACCCCCAAACGCCGACTTCATTGACCGGACCACACGCTCGGCACGGACTCGGGAACACAAAGACGGCCGGAGAGAGATATTAATCTCCCGCAAGTGACCGATTATACGTACCAACACGCACTCACGGGCTTTCGTGTTTGTCGTACATAGGGTACCATCTCCACCAGGAGATCGAAGTGGATGGCCATGTGGATGTTCTCACCGCCGCATTGCCACCTCAAGACTCCGCGGCGCCAATTCCCTGGACGAACGTGTCAAGGAAGCTGGGAAGCAGCTCCGTCATCCTCAACATCTTTAAACATTACATCTGGCCGTGGATTCGCTATGACTCTAGGCAACCGGTGCCGCCCACTGCGAGACACCAGTTTTTGTCTCATGCAGATGACTGCCCCGACGTCAGATCAATATGTTGCTAGTATCGCATAACATCGTCTTATCTCACCCGGATTGGCAGACCCCTCTGCGCATCCCACGAATGATGGTTTTGGTAGGGGGCGGAGTGGCTTGCAGAGATGTGCGTCACAACGCCCCCGAAGGCGGTTTGCCCCCGGAGGCTTGCCGTGCTTCCGCTGCTGCTCGTCAGCGCGGCCGCGTGAGGCGGGAGGGCTTACTGGTGTATCGGTACTTCCCGGTGCATAAAATGCATTCTTCAATCCTGGCCGCTTCCTTCACTTCTTCACTTGTAGCTGCCTTTTGTTTCTGCTCAACATTGTGGGCATGGTGGCAATCTACAATGCAGGACATACCCCGTAGTCCACTGATGCGACCCTTGAAACGCGTAGCAAGCGCTGCCTACCGACAGGGAGGGCTAAGGAGACCCGCGTCGGCGTGCCCGGTCGATCCGTGGTTAAGATCCGAGGGAATTCCCAAAAGTCTGGGTGAGGAATTAGCGCCTGATGACTCCCGCACCCTGCAGAAGCGACAGGACAGGTGTTCGGTATTTGTCTATATTCAGAAGCTTCTTCTCTTCGTCTTCAGACGTGGCTAGTCGCCATTGTCTAACAATTGCTGTGAGTGGCCTTATGAGCATCCTCTCTTTGCCGAAACGATATAGGTACGTTTCCAGTTTCATAGAGCGGTTGTGGCTGAATCCAAGTGGTGGATCTCCCGAGCTTTCCCGTTCGCTGAAACCGGATGATAGCCATCAACCCCATCGTATTTCCGCGGTCGCCCTGGTCAAAGCGTCCACAAACATCCCAGTCTTCCTTGCTCATTCCACTTCTCAACAATTCCCACCGTCGGTGTGGGTGAGGACCGGACGGATGGGATGACGCTTCCCAACGCCTGTCCTTGGCAGCTTTGCTGGGCGACCTATTAC
Source organism: Nothomitra cinnamomea (assembly GCA_022345685.2). NCBI lineage: Eukaryota > Fungi > Ascomycota > Geoglossomycetes > Nothomitra > Nothomitra cinnamomea. The sequence goes on along the minus strand of JAJDMX020000204.1, from coordinate 17,645 downwards.
AGCCTGTGGCGTTAAGTCTAACAGCGTAGTGTGATGAGCCGTATCGCGATCCGGACTGCGGATGCAATCTGAGGTGGGTTGCGCAGCAGTGGCTTATGCATTACCGAGCATAGCACTGCATATTCGCCTATGTCTTGCGTTGGCATGATCACTGGCATGATCAGATTGTGGATGAGATGATTTGGCACCAAAGGAGGTGTGTCTCCCGATGCCGTATTGATTCCCCGTAGCCTATAGGCTGTGTAGAGGAATATGCTTTGATACCATGCTGACTTGAATCTTGAGGGAACTGAACTCAGAGCTATTCGGTACAAAAGTTGTCTCAACGACGTCGGTTGTCTCTCGTGAGTACAATGCTATGACTGTATTACAAGCCCTATTCTCGCTGGTGGCGTTTCCAATACTTGAGCAGTCTTCAGGAGGTGTTGATTTTCCAAATCTCCGCCCTCCATGGGTTTCTCACAACTGTCAGCCTCTGGTTCAGCTGACGCCATTACACCTACTCTTGGAAGCGGTGACGAGGCCAACCGCTCCCATTCGAACGTCGTAATTCCCGAGATAGACAAATGTGGGAAACGACTATCTGAACCGGCTCTCCCGACCTCCAAGTAATGGAGCTTCGTAATGCCAACTTCCTTGACGAATTGCAGAATACCGTCGTAGTTCAACATGACTTGATCCACGGCATGACTATCGTCAGACAGTGTGAATCGACCACCTTTCTCTAAGAATACCTAAATACAAGTTAATGAAGCTGGATAAATATGGTATAACCAAAAGCATAATATGCACCTTGGAAATCTCTGCATTGGGATATGGCTGACTCATCCCTTTTCGTAGACTCGCCGAGTTCAACTCCACGAGACCGCCGTAGCTTGCGATGAACTCTAGATTCCTAAGAATCCGCTGCCAGACCCCATTCCATTGCTGAAAGCTAAGTTCTGGGTTGTCGCTCTTAAGCCGGATAAGATCAAAGTGCCCCACAACGGGCGGTTTCAAGAGCCGAAGCATTTCGAACTGAGTATCAAAATAGACTTCGAAGAGAAGTTCGTCCGTCCCACCGACCGCATGACGCGCCTTTTCATACAACGGCCGGTCAAAGTCAATTGGTATCGTATGCACGTGATGGATTGACCCAACAAAGAGATCGTATTGATGTCGCTGCAGTAGACCCTCAATGAGACCAATTGACTCAGGACGTATGTAGTCGCTTTCGAACCCAATCAGAACGGTAATCTGTTGTGCATATGCATGCTTCAACCGAGTGGCCTCTTTGTAGTACGCATCAAAGGTTTCGAACAGATCTGCTGGCGTTTGCTTTGCCTCAATCTGAGTTTCCATATGCAGGGTGTCCCCGTCAATAAGTTTCTCTGACGGAAGGTTCATGGCACTGGCATAAAGCATCGCAATAAGGCGTAGAGGCTTGCACGAACCTCTTCCGGATAAAGATCACTTAAACGATCCCGAGGCATATGTTCCGTTAATGCAAATACTCGAAATCCATTAAAGATGGCGGCCTGCACCATCTCCTCCAAAGTATTCTTTGCATGAAGGCAAAATTGACCAGAGTGGCTGTGATGTGAAAACGGCATGGTAACAGTGGGAACAAGTTGTGCAGATGTTTCAATTTGGCACTTCTGAAGGGGCATTTATTCAAATCTTGAAGTGGGCCCTCGGTTCGCTTGACCTTTATGTCATTGCCAAGTCGCGAGAAATCGCCTGGACTTTCCGGATTTCATTAACTACATTCCCGACGCCGACCCGATAGGACATGCACTGTTTTTCACGATGTATCATGATATGATGGAGCCAATATAAACAAAAATAAAATAAAAACGAGCGACAAGGGACTCGAACCCTCAGCCTTGGTCTGACAAACACATGGTTCGTGAAGTTTAGGAGGACCACGCGCTACCATTGCGCCAATCGCCCTATAATATTTAGGCTCAGACCTTATTATTGCCTACATTCCTGCTGCATGCGCACGCCAGTTGCTTTGTCATCGACGATCGGCAATGGACAATGATTTCTATGATCCGCAGACAGGCCCGAAAGGAAGGATCACTTTAAATATAAGATCCTCCGGGTTTGCCTATATTGGCATCGGAAATGTGCATATTTGCACAGCTGCGCCTTCTCGTTTGCTCCACGAGTTTCTAGACGTTTGTAGTTTCTTTGATTTTGACTACTTTAAAGACTGTCCTTTCCCTAGCTTAGCTTAGAGAATTAAGACCAAAGTTGAACAATCAGTGCCACAGTTCTTGTTGAAGCTTTCTGGGAGTCTGCATGCTTTTGCCATTAAATATGTGTGACGAAAAGCTCGTTTCCGCCGCAAAGACGCTTTTATTATGGCAGAATGGCTTTGGTGTACTTACGCTGCTGTCCGATATACGCCATGTGTATAACATACACGAAGATACTCCAGCTCGTAGAATACTTTACACATTATCCTATAATGATCCCTAAAACGACTAGGATGCGATTGTAAATCCCTAGGTAGCATAATCAGTCGATGCCGTGAGGATTCTTGTTCACAGGAGCTCAATTGCCTGACCCGCCTATAGTTTATCCATCATTTGTCTCTATATCACCTGCCCGCAGCCGACTCATCTGTCTTTATATTATTCGCCTCTGCCGACTCATCTCTCCTTATATTATTCGCTCCTGCCGGTTCATCATTCATCATCATATCAGCCACTCCTACTAACTCATCAAATGCCATAACAACAGCAGTGGCATAGGCTCCGTCATGACTTATAGAAACTTTTGCTTCCCTTCGTTCCACATTCTCCTCTGTTGTTGTGGAATCCTCTCCCGTCTTTCGATATAACCTTCGAGTGCCTAGTGGATAATCGATGTACATGACTGGCCGGTTGCGATCATCTGATAGGATGGTGATATCGTTGAAGAAAAGCTGTCGGGACCGTATAGCTTTGATTGCTGCTTCTTTTGCTGCCCACCTGGGAATCGAATCATCGTCAGCTGGAATTTGCCTTGTGCGGTATCTATCCTTCTTAAATAAAGTTGTCTAGGGGCAAAACTAGCCTTCCAGCAAGAAACTGTGACAGCCTCCAACTGTTTGTGAAACTCTCTAACCTTCCTTGTAATTGTTCTAATTCGCGACTGTTGAAGGTCTTTTTTATGAAAGGCGCCTTAAAGCTCCCATCATTCTTTATTATCAACGTACGAAGCCTGGTGACACTGCAGATGTCGGTTCCAATTGAGATTGGAAATGGAAATGGTTTGACAGGCATCGCGTTTCGCTCCTCTCGTAGTTGTGAGTTCTAGAAGTTGGTAAGCTAAGCTTAAGCTAAGCTCGTGCCAAGCAAAATTTATATGCGTCATGACCCCGGCTTAATTGTTTACATACTCCTGGTCAGTTTGCATTCCTTTGTTCCATGCACGCTCTGTCAACGAAGCAAGATATCTGGTGGTGGATTAAGGAGAGGAGTTTGCGACTAGCTTAAAATGCCTCCCTTTATCCCACGCAAAAGGAAACGGAGCGTCTCGCCACCACCAGAGGCATCAACACCACGCAGAAGGCAAAATCCCACCCTGTTCGATGCTGTGGATGTACCGGGAAGCACTCGAACGCTGGAAGACAATAAGGCTTTCCTTGAAAATATCGGCGGTGATGCCAGTGACTCCCCGCTCAGTAGTCTCAGTAGCTCCGAGTTTGAAGATGTGGACATATCATATCCTAGAAGAGCTGAGAAATCAGCGGACGATGACGATGAGGATATTGACTGGGAGGATGCTATAGACGCAACAACTCCGATTACACCGGGACCAGAGCCCAGCGGTGATCTTGAAATTACCCTTCACAGACACGACCATGTTCCGTTGGCGGATTCAAGCGGAAAGAAGAAGGGACCAAGCAAGATTGATAGACAAAAACGTATACAGACACACTGTATGCATGTCCAGGCGTTGCTACTTCATAACTCCATCAGGAATACATGGGTCTGTGATAAGGAAGTCCAAGATATATTGGTAGCCCAGTTGACACCTGGTGTGAAGAAGGAATGGGAGAGATGGAAGGCCGCCATGGGGGTTGACTCGACTACAAGAGCTGTGGAGGAGAGCGGCGAAGTTGCGCAACTAGACGAAGGCGGGAGGAGAGGCAGGAAGGGAAAGGCAAAGGAGGTGAACCAAAGGGAATGGGGTGGACAAGCGGTTACGGTTCCGATTGGACCTTCGGATTTCAAAGGACCAGACCCGCTGATACGACTCTTAAGGGTCCTCTGTGCGTTCTGGAAGAAGAAATTCCGCATCACAGCTCCTGGCCTTCGCAAAAGAGGATACAGGTCTCTTGCTGTCTTAGCATCAGAGACAAAGTCATTCCAAGCCGATCCGCATGACCCTTTTCAACACGGAGAAAGAGTTATAGATGTTAAGGAGTTTCACGACCTTGCAAAAAAGTGCGAAGGGAGCAGGGACTTGGGAGCGCAGCTATTCACGGCATTGCTAAAAGGATTAGGGCTAGAAACGAGGTTGATAGCAAGTTTACAGCCTCTAGGATTTGGATGGAGCAAAACCGAGGATGCTGTGAAGGCGAGGGCCAAATCCTATGAAAACAAGAGTAACGAAGGTACTGATGTGCACGGAGCCATTGCTGATTCTGGTGGTGGTGATGAGAGTGCATCGAGTGATAACGAGAAAGAGAAGTCTGCGCCTTTGGGGACTAAAGGAAAGGCCAGTAGTAGAGCGTCCAAAACCTCTAAACCTCCGCAAGGGCGAACGTCAACGCGCAAGGGTGCGAGGGATAAACCGGTTGAGCTCTCAGATGACTCCATTGAAGGCAATGGACAGGAGGCGTATCAGAGCGGTGGGGGTATCGATGACGGTTGGGAATCTATCCAGAACGCGAAGTCGAGCGGACCATCTGCTGCCGTAAAGGCTATTGATAAGGACCTTCCATTTCCCATCTATTGGAGTGAGGTATTCTCAACTGTTTCGAATCGCTACATTCCCGTGGACGCTCTCGCCTTGAACACCATAGCTACAAACGCAGACGCTCTAGCTTCATTCGAGCCTCGCGGCGCGAAAGCGGAAAAGGCGAAACAAGTCATATGCTACGTTGTTGCGTTTTCTTCTGATCGTACAGTAAAGGATGTTACCATTCGGTATCTTAAACGCCATATTTGGCCTGGAAAAACAAAGGGTACTAGGATGCCCATCGAGAAAGTCCCGGTGTACAACAGGAAGGGCAAGGTCAAGAGATACGACGAGTTTGACTGGTTCAAAAGGGTTATGAGCAGATATAAAAGGAATGGCGAGAAGCGGACTTGGATCGATGACTTGGAGGACCAGCAAGATCTCCAGCCTATGAATCCGGTACGGGAGAAGAAGCCGCAGGGTGAGACTTTGCAAGGCTATAAAAACTCTGCTGACTTTGTTCTGGAACGGCATCTTCGTCGCGAGGAAGCTATCCTTCCTGGCAGGGAACATGTCAAGATATTTGTGACTGGCAAAGGGGAGAAGTCTAAAGAAGAGAAGGTCTACAGACGCGAAGATGTCGTGTCCTGTAAGACTGTCGAGAGTTGGCATAAAGAAGGCCGTGAAGTTAAGCCTGGAGAACAGGCAATGAAACGTGTTCCTGTGCGTGCGGTCACGCTTAACCGAAAGCGAGAGATTCAAGAAGTGGAGGCAGAGGGAGGGAAAATGATGCAGGGTTTATACTCTAAGGAACAGACTCAGTGGATTATACCTCCGCCTATAGTCAACGGGGTAATTCCAAAGAACGCCTATGGAAACATGGATTGTTTTGTCCCTTCTATGGTCCCCAAGGGTGCTGTTCACATTCGGCTGAGAGGCACAGCAAAGATAGCAAGGAAACTTGAAATTGATTATGCCGAGGCTGTGACAGGGTTTGAGTTTGGATCTCAGATGGCAGTACCAGTCATTGAAGGCATTGTAGTTGCAGTCGGAAACGAGCAAGTGCTATTGGATGCCTGGTACATCGCAGAAGAGGAGAGAAGGAGGAAGGAGGAAGCGAAGAGGGAAAGGATTGCTCTGGGAATGTGGAGAAAGTTTCTGATGGGACTGAGGATTATTGAGAGGGTAAGAGAAGATTACGGAGTAAGCGCCGATGATCATCTCCGAGATGAGGTGAATCCATTCTTCAACAAGAATAAAAAGAGTATACCCAATGAAGATGATCAGGCAGAGGATGTAGGCCATGTGGGTCTTGTACCGGAGCGAGATAATGATGAGTTAGGCGGCGGATTTTTCCCAGGCGGGATGGAAGTCAGTGAAGCGGGTGGTTTCATCCCTTCTACAATTGATGAATTCGACGGCGGAGGAGGCTTCATTGCAGACGATGGCGACCCGGCTCTAGGAGACTATGCTGAAGAAAGTACGAGAATATCGGCCCCTGCCCCGATGTCACTGCTTGCTGCGCACCGCAGGACAGCACCAGCCGTATCTGGCAACAGCAGCAGTTGTGGTGAGAATGAGGAGGAACTTGACACCTTGGGTTTCCAAATAAGAGCGTCGCAAGATATGGAATTACGTCAATCAAATGACACAGAGACATCACAAAGTAAAGGGAAAGGAAAGGCTGGTAGAAGGAAAGTCAATGCGAAGCCAGTCAAAAGAGTGCCTGAATCGCGAAGGAGAAAGGCTCAAGTACCTAGGGAAGGCCTGGACGAAAGCGAGAGCGAACTCACGGAGCAAGACTCTGAAGATTCAGCTTCCTTAGACCAGATGGATTCGATAGCAGTCACCTACGACTACGAGCCCGACGAAGCAGAGGATCCGACCCCTGAAAAAAAGAGAGCGGTGCCTAAACGGATAGCTGCGCGTAAAAGTGAGACCGCTGTCAGGAGCCACTACTTTGAACACAACAGCGACGATGAGGATGATGTAGATACGGAGAATGCATTTCCAAAACAACCATCCTCCAAAAGGAGGAAGGCTGACACAGATATGGCTAGCCGGCTGCGGAGAACGAAGTAGGCTTACATGCCACGGCGCGCAATGATTAGGTTAGCTTGTATGTCAATAAAAGAGAACCGTGAAGGTCAATTATAAAGGCTGGGCTCGTTAACAAGACGGCAAGGGGAACCATAATATAGATTCCTGAAAATCTGCTATATTATATGCGGAACTAAGCACTCCCATGAAAATCTAAATCTCAAAGGCATATACAGACGAGAGCTCCCCAGAGTTATAATGCTGGGCCATATGTACGAAGTACTCCCATGGTCGCATAGGTTATATTCGAGAGCTATCTAGAATTGTGAAATGGCCCAAAATGGGTGAATGTCGCCGCAAAAATTTGTGCGCGCTCCGCGTTTCCAAAAATATTTTGTGCTGGCAGTCACTAAACATTTTCCCGCTCCCAGCCAACCGTAAGTCTATACGAACATTGTACGCACAAAAGCATTTTAAGAGAAATATCGGCCGACAATGATTCTAAACGCTAGAAAGGCATTCGCGACGACCAAAAACAAGAACATACAACAGAGGGTATTCCCTGCTCGTCACCGACGCAAGTACTAATCCTCCGATCTGTAGATTGTGTAAGGCAGAGCGGACGGGATGCCCAATTCTCTACAGTCTATGGTCGTATGTACCAGAAAGCCTTGCAGACCAACTCATGAAGGCAGGGTCTTGGCACCCCCACCCCACATTTAGCTAATGGGATGAGTAACTTCCCGAGAGCTTCAGCCTAGCTCATTGCATTGTACTCTTTGCGCTGCAAACTCCGCAACTACGGCGTCTATTGCTTTCTAAACCAGGCAATTTTTTTGCGTTTCCGCGAGGCCTATCTTCCCTTGTGGACTTACTGGCCTTGCGCTCCGCCATTGCGGTCCAACGTTATCAGTTCCCGAGTCTTCAAGATGCCCTGCAGAACACCTGGGCTTGCTGCGGTAGGAATTCCCCGCTCCCCCAAATTTATCACGCTGACAGTACTTCAAGAAGAGGCGTATTGCCCCCGATCCTAACACAAGCCAATTAATTACTGCTAAACGGCATCGATATGATGATAGCTCGCCGGAAAGAAACATTAGAAGCACGAGCGGTTCTAGAAACGTTTCTATTTTGGACCGGCTGGAGCGTTTAGAACGCGGTTATACCGCTCATAGAGCGCGGGTTTCCGAATTGGAGAGTACTATCACCGCATTGAAGCGGGATTTATATGGGGCGAACGAAGGCCAGCTGCAAGTTGACTCTGGCGCTGCAACTACTACGACGGCTCCTCTTCCGCGTGCCCTGACCTCTACCTCTCCGGAGCAGGGGAGCAGCCATTCTGGTGTGGAATCTTCGGCCCAGAATCGCCGGGTTCAGAGTGCCAGAGACCAGCGCGAGAAAATCAAGCAGGAGCCAGATAGGAGCGACCTTGAATTAGAGGAGGAAGACAATCTATACGACGCGTTCGTCTTGCAGATCATTACCCCGAAAGACTGTGTTCTAATAAACAACCTTCAGTACTCCTCTCCCACCTGCTGCGCGCGCACCACCCGCACCATCGGCCTCGTCTGCCCAGGCGAGCTCCTCTACATCAGCCCTTCCAATCGTTCCAACTCCGTCGTCCTCTGTAGCAATCAGAATGCCGCATCCAGTTCGAAACCTACCACTCATCCATCAGACCTTAGAATTCCCCCCCAATCCAGAAACATTTAGCCACCAATTAATCCTAAATGTCCTCGGTGGCCACCAGATTTGCGACGGATACTACGAAACCAGCGAGTCGGCCAAACATCCACGAAAGTACGCAGTATTGGGATGGTTTGCCCTTGATCGGGAGCGCGAGCCGTATGCGCCTCCAGAGCCAGGACATCACGGAGCGAAACTCAGTATATTCATGCAAGATACCGAAGGATTGGCTGAATTTGTGGATTTGAAGACCCACCTGTTTGTAAGGAATAAACGCGGGGAAAGCTATACGTATTTCGGAACATACCAGGAACCTAGGTTTTCCGACAAGCTGGACTACTCTCGGATGATCGACGAGGTACCACAGGGTGTTAAAACGTACTGGGCGCAGACTTTAGCAGCGAAGAATAAGCCGAGGTGGAACATGGACATGCTTGTGGAACATGGACTGATTAACAGAAACACCGTTACAGTTGATGGTCAAATAGACTGGGATTTGGCGGACGAGTTAGCGGAGGGTATTAAGCCGTCGCATATTATGGACGCATTCGATAGAGTGTGCATTTTCCATCCCTTATTGTAGTCCTAGCTAACTCGGCGAATAGGCGGATATGGATGAAGAGCCTAGTATGCGCTTTTATTGGGAGTATCTACGGTGTACGGGTTACGACATGCGCCTTTACGAAACTCTACTTAAACATAAGTTAAAGCAAGAGCGGAATTAATATATGACTTGCGAAGAACCAAAAGGTCTAAAGCTCTCGCAACAACCGGCTCAATCGGAATAAGCGTCGGGACAGGAGTTTGGGTAATACTGCCTAGGTCAACAATAACGATTTCGAAGCTCTTGGTTTCTATCTGCTCCTCTTTCGAAACGATAGACAACAAGGTGTAAGAAGAGCAATTAATGTACAAAAATCATTTTTCCTGGCGCCCTCCCCTGTGACGTCACTTCTCCACAAAATCCGCAACATCATTTTTCCGGGTGCCTGTCCTCCAAAAACCCCGCAAGGCCCCACCACCTCCCCAACCAAAACGAACCCACCTCCCACTCCTCCAATTCCTCTCCCGATTCCTCTTCCAACCCCCCAAATCCTCCCTTTAATATCCCACCATCTCCAAATCAACATCCAAACCATGTCCAAAACCCACAACGTTGCAGTAATCGGCTATGGCCTTTCCGCGAAAATCTTCCACATCCCACTCATCCTCGCCGTGCCCTCGTTACGTCTGCACTCGATCGTCCAGCGCCACCCCACTCCGGAGGACGATGCAGAGAAAGATCATCCGGGTGTGAAGGGGTATCGGAATACGGAGGAGATGGTGAAGGATGTGGAGGTGGAGGTCGTGGTTGTTACTACAGTGCCGGGGACGCACGTGGAGCTTTGCAGGAAGGCGTTGGAGGCGGGGAAACACGGTATATATTGAATCCCTCAATTTGTGGTGGCCTGTATGTTGAATTGGTTCAGTTCATGGAGCTAATTGATGCTGCGGGGTGGAATTTTAGTTGTTGTCGAGAAACCATTTGCCCCCATGAGCAAAGAAGCAGACGAGCTCATCGCCCTCGCAAAGAAACAAAACCGTCTCCTAACCGTCTACCAAAGTGAGTATCCGTCAGGAAATAGACATACCCTCAACCAATTGGCTAAAACCGAGCTACAGACCGCCGCTGGGACTCTGACTTCCTAACCCTCCGCTCCCTCACCCAAAACAACACCCTAGGCCGCATCGTCGAATTCCACACTCACTTCGACCGTTACCGACCCTTCGCACCCTCCGGCTCCTGGAAATATGAGCCCGGCCCCGCATCCGGTGCGATATACGACCTGGGATCGCACCTCCTCGACCAATGCCTAGTACTCTTCGGGAAGCCGGCGAAAGTCACGGGCTTTGTAGGGAGTCAGAGGGCAGAGAGCGGGGGGTTCGATGATAGCTGCACAGTTCTGCTTCACTGGGCGGATGGGAAGATGGCTGAAGTTAAGGCGGGGGTTGTGAGTTTGGAGACGGAGCAGGTTAGGTATTGGGTTAGGGGGGAGAAGGGGAGTTATAGGAAATATCATCTTGATGTTCAGGAAGATCAATTGAGGGCGGGTCTTCGTCCTGGGGACGCGACGTTTGGTATCGAGCCGGTTGGACACCATGGTATGTGTTTCCGCAACCCTCTTCCCGACCTTCAATCCCGTGCTAACGCTTCCCTCAGGCTATTTAACATCCCTGGAAGGCGACATACCAGTCAAGAAAGTCTACCCAACAGTCGAACCTACAACATACGTAGAATTCTACCGTCTCTTCGCCAACGCGCTAGACGGTAAAGGGGACGTCCCCGTTAAGCCTGAGGAAGCAAGGAATGTGATTCGATTGATTGAGTTAGCGATTGAGAGTTCAAGGTTAGGTAGGACATTGGATGTGGATTTTTGATTTGGGAGAGAGGGGGGTGGGGCTCGCGAACGTGTTCTTCGTTGTATAAGTCGCTTTCTGAGAAGATGGTGGGTTGGGGTAAGGGACTATGGGCATATCACTCGTACCATATCGTGCTCTGATATAATAGGCCCTATTCCCCGTAGGTAACGTAGTGGATTATTATTGGTAGTACAAGATCTCTTAACCCCGCTCGCTAGAGATCCTCTCACACTCTCCTCACCGATTTCTCTCCACCATCTCCCTTCCCCCAGTCGACTCCAAGACCGCCAATCCCAATCCACACCAACTACCAAGCCAGAACAAAAGCTTTAAAAAAAACCCCCAAAAAATGAAGCTCCCAATCCCCCTCTCATCAGCCATCGTAGTGGCCCTCATACAGTTCCTCCCCTCCGCATCCGCGGGTCCCATAGCCTACGGGATCTGCCAAAGCGGCTGTGCCGGCATCGTCATGGCCTGCTACTCTGCCGCAGGAGCGGTGTGGGGAGCTACGGCCGGCCTTGGAGCTCCGCCTGCAATCATAGCTTGTAATGCGGCTTTCGGTGCTTGTTCGGCCAAGTGTGCTGCTATTGCTTTGTTGGCTCCGGTGCCATGAGGTGGTGGAAGGTAGGTGGGGTTACCCCTTTTTGCGGTTGCGGATTAGGTGCTAACGGGGATTTTAGGGGGCGGGGCGGGGTGGATGCGGATCTGAATTGTGTGGGGAGGGGGGCAGGAAGGGAGTGGTTAATTTTCGGGGTGGAGATAATTCTGTGGGGTAGAAGCTTTCTTTGGATGGCTCCTTGGTGTGAAGGGAGCCGGAGTCAGGGCAGGCTGGGAGGTTTGTTTAGGGGCAGATCTGAGTAACAGAGGAGAAATTGAGTTTCGCTAGCGAAGGCCACCTTGGGGGGACGCGGAGTTCGTAACTAATGGAAACTTGTGCTTTGCTTGTGAGCGGACTTTGGAATTGTAGGGTATGGGAGAGTGAGACTGTCTTTTCAATAATCATTTCGAAGACTTCACGTATCTTTAAATCGGAGGGGGATATCTAGGCACAGACAGAAATTTTGAAATGCCACACCATTCCGCCAAAAACCTTACCCTAGAACGCCATTTCGTGCACCACATAAACTTTCTTGCCAAACGCCCTTTTTCACCACTATCGCCGAATTTCATCAACCTAGCTTCGTAGGCTCGATATAAGCTCGTTCGCATCTCGTTCGCACATCGTTCGCAGTTGGTCGATCGACCGTGAAAGCAAGCAGGCAAAGCCAACCCTCAAATAGATTCCCCAAGGGCTCCTCCTTAAAAGGAGGCAACTCACTCATCGTCGTCTGAGTCGGGGAAACTAAATCAGTGGATTACAATCAACTTCCCCATTCCAAACACAGAAGGAGCATCAGATGCAGACTTCGCAGAAGAAGAAGGACGAGAAGCAGAAGCAGAAGCGGGGGACGCGGGGGAGAGCCGCGAGAAAGCGCACGGCGTAATGCAAATTGGATACGTATCAAGGGAAGCTTGGGGATGCAGCTAACGTACTTATCGGTCTCCGCTGCTAGCTCGGCTGAGGGGAGGAAGACGTTTGTGTGGGATCGGCGCCACATGCGGATTTTACCGTCGTCGCCGCCGGAGGCGAGGACGATGCCTGTTGTGGTTGGAGAGAGGAGAGGTTAGAAGCCGTGGATGGGAGTTAGGTTACTGTGGCGTGGGGGAGTGTAGGAAGAGAGCTCACCATTTTGACTCCATTTTAATCTCCACGCCTCGCGGTGAGGATCTTCTATATCGGATATCAATTCGACATGGGCTCTTACCTGTCCGTAACCGTAGCCGTCGCGGGAGCTAATACTCGTGCCATTCACGCGGGTCGAGCCTGCTAGGCCAGCACCAATACCCGATGGAGGGTTCCGTCCACCTCCACGGGCCTGGGCGTTCAAAGCTGGTGGAGGGGAGCGGAAAGCAAGCTCTTTAAACGAAGGAGATGCAGGGGGAGGGTTTGGAGAGGTAAGTTCGAAGATGCGAATGTGGCCGTCTTTGCAGGCAGTCGCAATAAGATCAACTCCACGGGAAGATCGAGGGGCCCAGGCAACGTCGCGGACGAGGCCGTTGTGTCCATGGAGCTGTGCTGCGACGTAGAAGTGACGATCACTACCGGTTCTCCACACGGTAGCTTGGTCTTGGGATGCGACGACGAGAGATAGGGCGTCTTTCTCAACACCGGCGCGGACTGCAGCGTAGCAGGGTCGCTGGCTAGGATCAAATTGGACCTTGTAGCTAGTTTCTTCTTCTCGAGCTGGAGGGGCAGAGGTTGGTAGTTGGTCAATCAGAACCCAACTGCCGAGAGATTCTGGTTCAGCAGCTTCAAAGACTTGGAGTTGGCCGTCGCGAGCCAAAAGGGCAACGAATATGCTGGATATGTCGAGGCTGGTAAAGGAGAGGGAAACGTAGGGAACGCGGGAGTTTGACATGGTAGTATAGATGCATCGGAAACGGCGACCAGAATTCGTAGCTTCTTGCTCGTCCTCTAACCAAATCTTGAATTTACCATCCTCGCCAACGGTTCCAATACCATGACCAAGAAATGGTGAGATCCAAGCAGCCTGCCATGAGACATCACTATTAGTAAGATTAAGTAGTGAATTGGGAGAGGTAATTTGAGTGTATGTCTAAGAAACCTCTATGAGTGGACGCAGGGTTAGGGAGGAAGACGTAGACAACAGAATAGACTACTGTTGCACTATGAAAAAGCAACAGCAGAACGTCGATACCAGTCACATCAACGGATGCAGCTATAGCTTGCATATGATGACGGCAGGAAAAGAGCCTCACGTAGCGCGGAGCTTCAAATCGCAAGTGCAATGTAGAGAAACACTGATACCCCTAAAAAATGGGTAGAAGATATGATAAAGATATGAATCCCGAATCATAGCTGCGGGTGACCAAAGATTGATTTGACTTTCGCCAGGGTGAACCTCAATTGACTAAAGCTTCTCAATCCAAGCTAGGCAGTAGGAGTAGTGCGTAAAGGCAACGAAATACCACCCATGGACTTCCCAAATGAGCCCAATTACCAGAAGGAAACCAGGAAGATAGACCAGCAACCTAGCAGCTAAAAAATGACAGATGCCTTACGCAATTAACCTCTGCATCATGCGCCCTCCAAGTATCACACAGCTTCCACTTCTCCCCATCTGTTTCCTTGTTGTAGACTTTGATTCTTTGATCTGAACTTGCCGTTACGAGTCGCGTACCGTAGAGATCTAGTGATCAATAGTCTAACAGTCAGTAAAATGGAGCAGGATAGAAGTAGAGTAGGATATCACTGCGAGCCATGTTGAAACTGCGGAGATAACAAGTAAAAGAGTTCAAACTCACTGAAATCCACTTCTCTGACCAAGTCCTCATGTCCGTGATTAAACAATTGATAGTGGGCTTGTTGCGAGTTCTGCGGCCCGTTCGGCATCTTGGGCACTCCCATGATTATTAATAACGTCCCAATAGGCTCGCCGAGCTGCGTCCTGCCTGGGCGTGCCACGGACTAGTATCGTATGTTCGTCAGGGATCGAGAAGTGAAATATATCGCTTGGAGAGTAAGGCGGTGTTGTATCTAGTATCGCGCTCGGATAGGTATCTTCAACTAGGGTAGAAGGCGAAGGAGAGAGTAGAGGAGATGAGAAACCCGACCAAGCTCGAATATCCTCCTCTTCGCCCGCAACGAAGAAGCAGATACACAAGAATTTGGCAGTCTTCTCAAACAGTCCTTCGAATAGGTCCAAGAGATACACTTGAGGCGTGATAGGCAGTGGTGGTGGTGGTGGTGGTGGATAAACAATCCTCCGATCATCCATGTTTCTTCCGATGCCGTTATGGTCCGTGCGTTGAACATTCATGGAATTCTCCGAGAAGATATATCTGGCATGAGCTCGACAGCAGTCACGAAGATCACCGCCGAGAACGACATCATAACGACTAAGCGCATAAGGGAGTACCCTGGCGGATCTAACCCTATCGTCATTGGTCTCCTTCATTCACGCTTTGCGCACACACCAGTGATGATATAGGACACGGCAACGGCGCAACGGGTACAATGGGCGTTTTATCTAGGCAGGAGACGCTCTGGCTGCTGGTCCTGACGGGCTCCTGCCTGGGCATACTGGCAAATACATTCCATGGCGATGGAGAGCCGCTCATCGCGTCGTTGGCCTTTAGTGGGATTGCTTTCTCTGTGAGTTATTGCTTAATACGATGGCTTGGGGAGGTCTTTATGGAAGCTGGACTCAAGGGGCGAGATATGGCGAAGCTGAAGAAGGTGGAGATACCGGAGACTATGGGCGCTATTTGCGCGGTCGTTTATGTTCTGCTTATCATTTGCTTTACTCCGTTTCCGTTTTACAAA
Source organism: Nothomitra cinnamomea (assembly GCA_022345685.2). Lineage (NCBI taxonomy): Eukaryota > Fungi > Ascomycota > Geoglossomycetes > Nothomitra > Nothomitra cinnamomea. Next base: position 2,254 of record JAJDMX020000204.1, on the reverse strand, counting down.
GATATTGTGGCTGCGACGAGTGGGGGAGGGAATAGAGATGTGGTGATTCCGATTGAACATGTTGAGACGGGGAGGTTCTTACATCGGTTTCCACATAGCAAGGTAGGACACTCTTCTCTTGTGCGTGAGAGGAGACTTGCAGGGGTTATGGCTGACCACAATTGTCCGCATAGCTTGCGTCCTACCTCTCTGCCATCCTCTCCCTCCAAGCAATGATTATCCTCGGCGTCGCAGACGACCTATTCGACCTCCGGTGGCGGCACAAATTCTTCCTTCCCGCCTTTGCCGCCATCCCAATGTTAATCGTCTACTTTGTCGACTTTGGCGTAACCCACGTCGTCGTCCCCGTCCAACTACAACCCTACCTCGGCGAACTCGTAGATCTAGGTATTCCCTCCTTCATCGCATCTCAACAGAGCTCAACCAACTAACACTCCACCCCCCAGGCTGGCTCTACTACATCTACATGGCCAGCATCGCCATCTTCTGCCCCAACAGCATCAACATCCTCGCCGGCATAAACGGCATCGAAGTCTCCCAGTCCCTCCTAATCGCCCTCCTCCTCCTCCTAAACGACACCCTCTACCTCCTCCCTCCAAACCTCCACCCCGCAACCGACTCCCACCTCTTCTCCATCTACCTCCTCCTCCCCTTCATCGGCGTCTCCCTCGCCCTCCTAGCACACAACTGGTACCCCGCCCGCGTCTTTGTGGGGGACACATACTGCTACTTCGCCGGGATGGTTTTCGCTGTCGTGGGAATCCTAGGACATTTCTCAAAAACGTTGTTATTATTATTCATCCCACAGATCATCAACTTCATCTATTCCACCCCGCAACTCTTCCGGCTGGTCCCCTGCCCCCGCCACCGTCTCCCCCGCTTCAACCCGCGCACCGGCCTCCTCGAGCCCAGCACCGCATATTTCGACCTCGATAAACCACCCTCCAAACCTGTTGCAGCGGTTCTTCGCCTTCTACATCACCTAAGGTTGCTGCGGTTGACGTTCAACGAGCAGGGGGAGATTACGCACACGACGAACTTTACGATTTTGAATCTGTGGTTGGTGTGGTGGGGGCCGATGAAAGAGGATCGGTTGGCGTTGGGGGTTTTGGCTTTTCAGGGGGGGTGTGGGTTGGTGGGGTTGTTTGTGAGGCATCGGTTGGCGCTTTGGGTGTTTAGGGAGGATAATCTTATGCTGTGAGGGGGAGGGGGGAGGGGAGGTGGGTGGCGTGTGTGTGAGTAGGGAGGGGTTTGGGGTGCGTTTTGTCTTGGGGAGTGTACGAGTAGACGTTTGAAATTTAGAAAAGAAAGCATGTCAATCTATCTCTAATTCGGCATCATTTCCTCTGTTGTGTGTAAATATCACTGCGCGAAACAATTACCTTCCCCTAGCCACTGTACATACATATATTTTTAGGCCTTCCGGCGGGAGTTCATAAGAAGCCAGCAGTGACGGATAAGATAAGCGAATTAGGTGATTGAGAACCGGTCCCCGCACGACGATATCTCTCCACGATTCCGCAGCTTTTCCTCGGTTTTGCACAGCGTGACTGCGCAAAATAATCAATTCATTTCCCTGCCTCGAAAATATTCCTGGATCAGACGTTACGGCACGCTGCCAAAGTTCTTAATTGTTCTAGGTTCCACGGAGCAGACAGAAGAAGAGCTTACTCTCGTCTCCCGGCCGGACCACCGAATGTCTCAACCCACCACCACCACCACCACCACCGGTCCTTCTCCAAACCCACCCACCACCAACCCTCCCGCCTCCACCTCCACCTCCACCACCCCACCAATGCCTCCCCTCCAACGCGCAATCCACTTCGGCCCCTTCCCCGTAACCTCCCAAGTACCCCCTCCCCCCTCCCCCTCCCCCCCCCAAACCCGCCAACTAATCCCCCAGGTCTTCCACACAACCCCCCACACCTTCACCCTCGTAAACATCCGCCCCCTCCTCCCGGGCCACGTCCTAGTCTGCCCCTTCCGCCCCGTCCCGCGCCTCGCGCACCTCACCCCCGCCGAAATCTCAGATCTCTTCCTAACCGTCCAACGCGTCGGACGGATGGTGGAACGAGTCTTCGAAGCCCAGGGTTTGAATGTCGCGGTGCAGGATGGACGGGCGGCGGGGCAGAGTGTGGGGCACGTGCATGTTCATGTTATTCCGAGACGGGTGGGGAAAAGCCAGTAGCACAAGCGCGACGATCGCGGCCATCATCCGGCGCATCAGGATCACTCCGCCGGTTGCAGGCGCTGC